>JAWNKY010003023.1:0-88144 GCA_035041765.1 Drosophila algonquin
TCGCCAAGGGAACTGCTGGCCTTCGCCAAGAACACCTCAATCTTGGGTGATATAAAACCATCACTAGCACCCGCGTAACAAGGTCCATAATCAACCGGATTACTAAGGGCCATACTGGCCTATGAGAGACCCCAGGAGGGTCGTCCGGGTTAACCTAACCTAATTAATTAATATTTTGTGCTGCCTAACTTGGAAATGGGTTAAAATATTGTTTTCATATAGCATTTCGGCTTGAATTACTAAACGTCGGCCAAAAGAGGTGGTTTTAATGGTAAGGACGGACACCTGCCAAAAAGCGACTTACAAATTTTCTATTGCAGAAAATCCCTTAAATTGATGATAGGTAAATTAAAGTAGCGGACAGTGTAATGTGGACAAAAAATTTATTTTTTTGCTTTTGTAAAGCTCGTAAAACTAAGAAAACAATATAAAAGGCTAACGAAATACATCAAACGTTTGTTTCCAAATGTCCCAAATTGCGAAAGAATCCTTTAATTAAAAAAGCATTCACTTTTATAATTTTACGGAAAAATTCATTCTAGTTTTTTGGTCAGCAAATACAATTTTTCTGTTGTAACGTTTAATTCTATGAATATTAAAAAGTATATAATGAATAAGTTTAATATTTTTGTGAACCTCATTTGTGTTTAAGAGCTATTTTTCTATGAAAAGATTTCCTCTAGATTGCAGATTTTTTCAATGTTAATATCGTTATGCCACACTTTTCAATTATTTTTTCCAATTCAAATCAGGTATTGCGTCTTTGCTTTCATACAAAATCGTTTATGATGGATTTGCTAAAGGTTCTCGATCGAAAAAAACCTGGACCATTTCTTGGCAACTCCAACGTCAAAATTCCCATTATTCTTAAATATTAATTTAGCAAAAGCAACCCATCGTTGGAAAGACCAAACTTTTTGAATAAATCATAGCTCAATAATATACAAAAGGTGAAAAAAATATTCCTGACAAATCTTGAACGCTGGAAAGGAATCATCCTAGAAGATGTGGGTGTTAGCATATAAGGTTTTCCTCTGCAATTTATCTATCCATCAATTAGTGCCAGATACCAAATGCTATAATACAAATTTTGAAATACTTTTGTATTGAAGTGATATCACAGTAGCTGGGATAGAAATTTTGTTTTCTCCAGCTTTTATAGTCTCTGAGATCTATGGTTTTCTTTATTGTGGATATATCAATGATGCGATCTGATCTAGATTCGTTTTTAGTTTTCTTGTATCTTCAAAATTGTGCATTCCACAGATTTTCGGCCTTAGTGAGGGCGTACTAGTATGACAGTAACAGTATGTATCACAGGAGTGTGGATACAAAATTTGGTTGCTCTCAAGTCTCTGAGATCTAGGCGCTAATGAAGATGGAAGGACGGATAGATAGACATGGCTATATCGACTCGGATATTGATGCTGATCAATAATATATAACTTTATATGGTCGGAACCGCTTTCTTCTTGGTGATACACACATCCACTATCACCACAAATCTAATAAGGGTACATATATGTATAATCTTTAAGTACCGGGTATGATTGTGTCCCGACTAAATGAATATTTAGTTTAAAGTTAGTTAACATGAGTGTCCACATTTTACAGTCCGCTACTGTAATGAAAAAATTAATTAAGAACACTAGTCAACACGACATTTTCGCTGTGGCCCAAAATGACTTTTCCTGTTCGATTTCGGGATTAAACATTTTTTTTAAGAATTCTGATTTTTTTTTCTTTTAAGTTTAGTTTTCTTTTAAATTTTTTTTTTAAAACTGGTATTTTTTCATTTTTTTTTTTTTCAGAGGTAGTACTTTTTCGAATAACTTAAGTATCTTATATCGAATTGTAGGGAACCTTGCAGTTCTGAAAAGCTAATAATTGCAATTTGGCAATAATTAAGCTTTCAAACGGTATAAATGGCTAAAGTGAGACATTTCTAGACATCTGAAATGGTACCATCCCAAATGGCATTTTCCAGTCACAACACACAGAGTTTTGTATTTTTTGTAAGAAAAATAACGGTTGTATGTCGACTAACGGAATTTTACAGCAAAATTCGATAGAAGAATATTTGAGTAAAAGAAAAATGTTTTCGACCATTTTCCTGAGTTCCTAAGTATCAAATTTGAATTTGAAAGCCTAATAGCTTCTAGACGGTAAGCTGAAGCTAAAAAGTGTTCGGGTCGTATTTATACATACATAGCTTATTTGTTAGCTTTGCAAAGTTCAATAGAACTAAAGATACATTGCAAAGATACTTAAGTTATGTGAAAAAAAGAAGTACTACCTCTGAAAAAACTTGAAATAAATACATGATTTTAAAAACCTAAGCCTACAAAAATTAATCACACAAGTCAACAAAATTGATCTTGTTCATCATAATTCTTTAAAAAAATTTAGATATCAGAAAGAGTCATTTGGGGCCACAGCGGAAAAAAAGATCAATTTTGTTGACTTGTGTAATTATTTTTTTAGAATTATGATTCTTTAAAAAATGTAAATTCCGAGATCTATCAGTAAGTCATTATGGGCACAGCTGGAAAAAAAGATAAATTTTGTTGACTAGTTTAATAAATTTTGAACTATAATGGATGTTTTATTAATTATTAAAATAGCCTGTTGAAAAAGCTTAGTTCTGGATGAATTTTTTTGCTAGGAAAATTACTAAATGGCCTTAAAAAAAGTGTGATTTAAAAAATATTGTTTTTAATTATATGAATATGATATCAAAAAAATTAGTGTATACTTTAGTTATGAATTGGTGATTTCGATTCAAAACAAAACAAAATAGACCAATCGAACAACATTTACGGAAACGCCAGGTTGAGAAGTCAAAAATGAAAAAGTGCAATACTTTTGTATTGGCGTCGGTGTATGTACATACGTATGTATGTATTGAAAAGTAAATGATGGTTTAAATAAATTTTTTTTTAAATTAAAGAAAAATATGAAATTATATATAGGCATTATTGCGGGTCCCGAACGAAACAAAATTCTTTCCCAATTTTTTTTTTGCCGATTCGATAGCACTTTGTTATCTCTATGTTTAGTGCAAAAGATGGGTTCAACATGTCGACTTTGGCTTAATGCAAAATCTGCGAAGTGGCACGGAATATTCTAAAGCAACTTATATATTTTAACAGAGGATTAATGTAGCTTTCTATCTAGTATTTACACAATAATTTATCTCTATTAGATTTCTTAAAAATTGAATTAAGGACCATTCGCGAACGTACGATTTTTCCCTATGTTTTCTAAATGTTATAACCTCACATTTTCACATAAATCAATTTATATTTAATATAAAAATTTCATATAAAAATGGAGAACATGACTATTAAAATACCACACAAAAAATACCGAAACGTGAACTTATGATTCTTTTAGAAGGTTTTCAGATCAAAGTTTATGTTTCCATATATTTTGTGACACCCATCGCCATAGCGCTGTTGGCTACAACATAGCTCAAGGCATACATTCCTAAGCTAAGGCTTATAAAACAACCTAAGGAATTCAATACCATACGATCACCAACGGCCACACTATCAGCTGGGACCCCGAACGCGTTAAGAACCGAGACACGCGATAGCGCGTCCAACAGCTGACTCTCGGGAATAAAACAAGCATCGCCAGATCGAATCGGGCAGTCCATCCGGACTCGCCAACTGCCTCGGCAGTCCATCCGGAATCGCCAACTGGGTAGCCCCACTCGGAACAACCCTTGAGATTAACTTCTACCTCTGCTACGCCACTTCTCCTCAGAGAGTGTCATACCTCTGCAACGATTCTCTCCACAGGGTGTGCTCTACCCCTGTCACATATCGTTCACTCCGAGTGCACCTTTGGAGAACTTCTATGCATTTCCCGCCGGGTCCAACGACCGACGACGACCTGCACGCAGCAAACCGCCACGTGCGGCCTAGTAGCCAAGCTAGAAGGTAGACCCATACCGGACACCCGAGACCTGGGTGTTACCATCCTTCTAAACATCACATTTGTAATATTAAGAATAATAAAGACACAAATTTGTTATACTGCTTAAACCTACGCCTTCTTCTTGATCCCAAGATCACTAATTATAGTTACCACACCCAGAAAGCAATAAATTTCTATACCCCGGTCGAAGCAACGTCACAATTTTGAAAATAATATTGAGACAAAATTATATGGAAATGTGTTTTTATTGACTTTTATGTGTTTTTATTGACTTTTATGTGTTTTTATTGACTTTTATGTGTTTTTATTGACTTTTAATTTTTGCCTCGGTTGACTATTCCACGGGAATGCCCATATACATAGCAAAGCTCACAAATCACTCACAGGCATAGTTGGCAAATAACGGTCAACATTTTTTTCCTTTGCCAGACCAGACCGGTCACTGACAAAGCAGAAAAACCCCACGAATCTTATCTTTTTCGTGTTTTCGGTTAAGCCGACACCCGATCGTGTCCCATATAAACGACTTGAAGAGACATATTTGAACAAGCGCTCAAAGGAAAATGTAGATAAGCAGAACAAATAAAGTCCCTACGTGTTGTTAGTTTCGATCGTTTCGATCAACATTTTTTTCCTTTGCGGTCTGGTCACTGACAAAGCAGAAAAACCCCACGAATCTTATCTTTTTCGTGTTTTCGGTTAAGCCGACACCCGATCGTGTCCCATATTAACGACTTGAAGAGACATATTTGAACAAGCGCTCAAAGGAAAATGTAGATAAGCAGAACAAATAAAGTCCCTACGTGTTGTTAGTTTCGATCGTGGTTACGTTTATGAACTCTTATTTTCTTCATATTTTTCTCTATATTGTACTACTTTTTTTTTAAATTTACTAAGATTCTTTTCACAGCCTATCTATCGAGGGCAAACATGCATTCATACGTAGCTCTGCAGCTGCGATGCCAATAATTCGATAACGAAACTAAATTAGAGCACTTCTCACTATCAGCGCATGGTTTTTCCAAAAGGTATATAAGAAGAGTTTCCGACCTCATAAAGTATATATATTCTTGACTAGCATCAATATCTGAGTTGATATAGACATTTCAAATTTTTTTTGTCAATTGTGAATCTATGTGCAGTTCCATTCTGGCGTTACGTTATATTAGTATGCCAAAATGTAAAAGAAAAAAAATAAAAAAATCAAATTTTGAAGAATGAAAAGTGTAGTTTAATAGTAATTGTTAGTCTTATATTCACAAAAAAATTGACAAAAATCGAATGTTTGAGAGATATAAGCCAAAAGCATAGTACTCAGATCCGAAAACACGTTTGTTAAAAAAACGTGCCCTATAAATATACTAGCGGCCGAGTGTGACCAGGTGTGCCTGCCCTACGGTTACACTGTAATCAAATAAAATCAGTTCAAAATTCCAATTTTGTAAGAAAGCAAGAAGAAATTTATTAATTGTTGCTGTTATTTATGTTGCTGTGACGCTGGAGAACGACAATGCACAGATAAGGCACCGCAATATTAGATAAATCCGTAGATATCCCTTAAATTTCATAACAATTCCCTCTTCTCGACTGTCTTTATTAATTTCATTATATCGTCGTCGCCAAATTCTCCTTATAGCTTGTTTGGTTTTTATTTCTTTGCACTGTGTTGTTATCGTACTCACACACATTCACGCACAAAACCTCAGTTTTAAATCTATTTAATTTAAAATCTAGGGACCCATAAATTACCACAAATACCATAAAATACTTTTATGTATATATAGTCGTATTTGTTTGTCGATCTGAGCACTATTTTCGAAATGACCCTAGCAAAAACATTTTGCAAGAACATTTTTATACCCGGTATTTGAAGAGTATAGGGGTATATTAGATTTGTGGTGATGACGGTTGTGTTTAACGCCCAGAAGGAAGCGTTTCCGACCCCATAAAGTATATATATTCTTGATCAGCATCAATAGCCGAGTCGATATAGCCATGTCTGTCTGTCCGTCCGTCCGTCTGTCCGTCTGAACGTCTTCATTTGCGCCTATATCTCAGAGACCATTTAAGCTAGAGCAACCAAGTTTTGTATCCAGTCTCCTGTGTGATCACACTACTCCAAATGTGTTGCAAAATTTCGCCCCGCCCCTTTCCACCGCACAAAGGACGAAAGTCTGTGGCGTACACAATTTTGAAGATACGAGAAAACTAAAAACGCAGAATCATAGAGAAAGACCATTTCTATCAGAGTGTTGAATCTGGATCAGATCGGATCATTATGAAATTAATAAATTAATAAATTTCATTAATGAAATTTCAATTTGGAAGCTTAATATCTTTCAGACGTTAAGTTGCAGCTACAAAGTGTCTGAGTCGGATTTATAGCTGCATTCAAAACTGCAAAGTTCAATACAACCAGTTGTAGGAAACTTAAGTTATGTGAAAAATAGAAGCACTACTTATGACAAAAAATACCAAATTTTTTAAAAATTCTTTAAAAAAAACTACACCAGGAAAAAAAAACCATAATTTTTTAAAAAATTGTAAATCTCTAAATCTATCAGAAAAAGTCATTTTTGGCGACAGCGGAAAAAAAAGTTAAATTTTGTCGAGTAGTGTAATTAACAAGAAGCTAAATTGGAACCTGAATATAAAAGACAGAGTTCAGAAGACCTCGATAGCCCTTTACATATGAAAACAAGATATTGGCTTAAGATAGGGTATGAACCTAAGCATAGCCATAGCTCTATGGAGCTATAGTGTGATGGTCGGCCCTATTTAAAAGGACGATCACCAAACAACTGGGCAAAGCTCAACGAACTGCCGCCATATGCATCAGTGGAGCATTTCGCACCAATTCAAATGATGCGCTAAATACCATTCTATGCCTTCTGTGCCTTGCCGTTGCTAGAAACGATCGGGCAGAAATGGCAGCAATATACGTCTGAGGTCATTTATCTAAATAGCAGTATCATCCAAACAAAAACGGACTCCTGTGTTCCAAGGGAATATACAGACACCCCTTTCAATGTAATCATTCCTCACCGAGACCAATGGCTCGAGGGGATCAACGAGTTATCAAGTTATTTATTGGACTTCCACTCCTTGGAATATTCGATTTTTGGTGATAGTGGATGTGTGTAACACCCAGAGAGAAGCGTTTCCGACCCGAAAAATCTGTGGCATGCACAATTTAAAAGATACGAAAAACTAAAAACGCAGAATCATAGAAAATAGCCACAATGAAGAAAACCATTCTGAAAGGAAATGTTCCCTTCCGCACTCTCTCGCACTCTCCCCTGTCTACTTTGCCTATTCGTCCAGATTAACGCCTTGATCTCAGAGACTATAAGAGCTAGAGCAACCAAACTTTCTATCCATGCTGCTTTGACATCACTCCAATATAAGTGTATTCAACATTTTTTCCACGCCTCCTTTCGCCTATTAATACATCCAAAAGGAACAAATTAAATTTCATTGGCTACGCAACGCCTTACAACCGCTTACTCATTCCCTCTCTCTCTCGCACAAAAAAAACGAATGTTAAGAAAACTGAAAACATCTGATATGTACGTAAATAAAAATTTCCAAAGACTAAAATTCAATTTTTGGCGAACAGCGTTAAAAACGACATATGGTATAATTTTCAGAATATGTAAGCTCACATATATGTATACTGACCGAGTACCGGTATAAAGTAGAGCCGCGGCAAAGGCCGCTCACAACGTTGCCCTCGTTTTTTATTCGATTTCGTTGCCGTCTCTGGAATTTTCGCGGTCTCTCTCTCCCTTGGGACAGCACTAAACCTTTGCTCTTGCCGTCGCTTTCACAGTTGGATTTGTGCTTTGGCAACTGCTGCTTTGCTGCGTCCTTGCTGTTGTTGTTTGCGTTTTGTTGGAAGCTCTAATTTTGTATGCGTGTAATTAGACTACACAACAAAATGACGACTCTCGAAGATTTGAAACGCCAACGGAGCAACATAAAACGCAATATATATCGGATTAAATCTGTGGTGAACGGCAAAGCGGAAAAGCCGAAAGTCGAGCAGACTTGGGGGATACATGTGGGCATTTCTCTGACGAGGTCCACCGAGGCCAGAAAATTAAAATTCAATAAAAACGCATTTAAATATATCTTTTTCAGGATTTTATTTTGTAAATCTGAAATCTGAGTTTGATTTTTTGCAAATACCTCGAAAACGAACAGTAGCCCAAAATATAGCACCAGCTATAGGGCTAGTCAAGTGGTGAATCATAACGGTAAAACAATTTTGAAAATCGGTTTTTATACCCGGTACTCGAAGAGTATAAGGGTATATTAGATTTGTGGGGATAACGGTTGTGTGTAACGCACAGAAGGAAGCGTTTCCGACCCCATAAAGTATATATATTCTTGATCAGCATCAATAGCCGAGTCGATATAGCCATGTCTGTCTGTCCGTCCGTCCGTCTGTCCGTCTGAACGTCTTCATTTGCGCCTATATCTCAGAGACCATTTAAGCTAGAGCAACCTAGTTTTGTATCCAGTCTCCTGTGTGATCACACTACTCCAAATGTGTTGCAAAATTTCGCCCCGCCCCTTTCCACCCGCACAAAGGACGAAAGTCTGTGGCGTACACAATTTTGAAGATACGAGAAAACTAAAAACGCAGAATCATAGAGAAAGACCATTTCTATCAGAGTGTTGAATCTGGATCAGATCGGATCATTATGAAATTAATAAATTAATAAATTTCATTAATGAAATTTCAATTTGGAAGCTTAATATCTTTCAGACGTTAAGTTGCAGCTACAAAGTGTCTGAGTCGGATTTATAGCTGCATTCAAAACTGCAAAGTTCAATACAACCAGTTGTAGGAAACTTAAGTTATGTGAAAAATAGAAGCACTACTTATGACAAAAAATACCAAATTTTTTAAAAATTCTTTAAAAAAAACTACACCAGGAAAAAAAAACCATAATTTTTTAAAAAATTGTAAATCTCTAAATCTATCAGAAAAAGTCATTTTTGGCGACAGCGGAAAAAAAAGTTAAATTTTGTCGAGTAGTGTAATTAACAAGAAGCTAAATTGGAACCTGAATATAAAAGACAGAGTTCAGAAGACCTCGATAGCCCTTTACATATGAAAACAAGATATTGGCTTAAGATAGGGTATGAACCTAAGCATAGCCATAGCTCTATGGAGCTATAGTGTGATGGTCGGCCCTATTTAAAAGGACGATCACCAAACAACTGGGCAAAGCTCAACGAACTGCCGCCATATGCATCAGTGGAGCATTTCGCACCAATTCAAATGATGCGCTAAATACCATTCTATGCCTTCTGTGCCTTGCCGTTGCTAGAAACGATCGGGCAGAAATGGCAGCAATATACGTCTGAGGTCATTTATCTAAATAGCAGTATCATCCAAACAAAAACGGACTCCTGTGTTCCAAGGGAATATACAGACACCCCTTTCAATGTAATCATTCCTCACCGAGACCAATGGCTCGAGGGGATCAACGAGTTATCAAGTTATTTATTGGACTTCCACTCCTTGGAATATTCGATTTTTGGTGATAGTGGATGTGTGTAACACCCAGAGAGAAGCGTTTCCGACCCGAAAAATCTGTGGCATGCACAATTTAAAAGATACGAAAAACTAAAAACGCAGAATCATAGAAAATAGCCACAATGAAGAAAACCATTCTGAAAGGAAATGTTCCCTTCCGCACTCTCTCGCACTCTCCCCTGTCTACTTTGCCTATTCGTCCAGATTAACGCCTTGATCTCAGAGACTATAAGAGCTAGAGCAACCAAACTTTCTATCCATGCTGCTTTGACATCACTCCAATATAAGTGTATTCAACATTTTTTCCACGCCTCCTTTCGCCTATTAATACATCCAAAAGGAACAAATTAAATTTCATTGGCTACGCAACGCCTTATAACCGCTTACTCATTCCCTCTCTCTCTCGCACAAAAAAAACAAATGTTAAGAAAACTGAAAACATCTGATATGTACGTAAATAAAAATTTCCAAAGACTAAAATTCAATTTTTGGCGAACAGCGTTAAAAACGACATATGGTATAATTTTCAGAATATGTAAGCTCACATATATGTATACTGACCGAGTACCGGTATAAAGTAGAGCCGCGGCAAAGGCCGCTCACAACGTTGCCCTCGTTTTTTATTCGATTTCGTTGCCGTCTCTGGAATTTTCGCGGTCTCTCTCTCCCTTGGGACAGCACTAAACCTTTGCTCTTGCCGTCGCTTTCACAGTTGGATTTGTGCTTTGGCAACTGCTGCTTTGCTGCGTCCTTGCTGTTGTTGTTTGCGTTTTGTTGGAAGCTCTAATTTTGTATGCGTGTAATTACACTACACAACAAAATGACGACTCTCGAAGATTTGAAACGCCAACGGAGCAACATAAAACGCAATATATATCGGATTAAATCTGTGGTGAACGGCAAAGCGGAAAAGCCGAAAGTCGAGCAGACTTGGGGGATACATGTGGGCATTTCTCTGACGAGGTCCACCGAGGCCAGAAAATTAAAATTCAATAAAAACGCATTTAAATATATCTTTTTCAGGATTTTATTTTGTAAATCTGAAATCTGAGTTTGATTTTTTGCAAATACCTCGAAAACGAACAGTAGCCCAAAATATAGCACCAGCTATAGGGCTAGTCAAGTGGTGAATCATAACGGTAAAACAATTTTGAAAATCGGTTTTTATACCCGGTACTCGAAGAGTATAAGGGTATATTAGATTTGTGGGGATAACGGTTGTGTGTAACGCACAGAAGGAAGCGTTTCCGACCCCATAAAGTATATATATTCTTGATCAGCATCAATAGCCGAGTCGATATAGCCATGTCTGTCTGTCCGTCCGTCCGTCTGTCCGTCCGTCTGTCCGTCTTCATTTACGCCTATATCTCAGAGACTATTAAAGCTAGAGCAACCAAGTTTTGTATCCAGTCTCCTGTGTGATCACACTACTCCAAATGTAATTCAAAATTTCGCCCCGCCCCTTTCCGCCCACACAAAGGACGAAAGTCTGTGGCGTACACAATGTTGAAGATACGAGAAAACTAAAAACGCAGAGTCATAGAGAATGCCCATTTCTATCAGAGTGTTGAATCTGGATCAGATCGGATCATTATTATAGCTACAATGAAGAAAACCATTTCGAAAGTCATCATTCCCTCTCGCTCTCTCTCACACGCGGCCCCATCTGCTTTGCCCATTCGAATTTTTTGACGCCTAGTTCTCAGAGACTATCAAAGCTAGAGCAACTAAGCTTTCTATCCAAGCTCCTGTGATACCAAACCTGCACAAGTGTATTTCAAAACTTTGCCACGCCCCTTTCCGCCCCCACAAAGGACGAAAATCTGTGGAATCCACAATTTTGAAGATACGAGAAAACCAAAAACGCAGAAACATGGAAAATTACTATATCTACCAGATTGCCGAATCTGGATCATATCGGATCAATATTATGGCCAGAAGAAACAAATTAAATTTCAGTGGCTACGCAACGCCTGCCAAGCGCTGACTCATGCGCCCTCCCTCTCTCGCTCTGTCCTAAACACTTGTACGTCTCAAATATGTAGTTATACATGTCATGAAGAAATGTAGGCGCAGATATACAAAGCATATGTAAACAAAAATGGAAACATGTATAAAAATTCCAAAAATTCATTTTTTTAATTTAAATATTATTTTCGTCCCTTTTGAGAACACATAATAAATTTCATAAATCGTAGGCTCATATATGTATGTATATATATACTGACTGAGTACCAGGTATAAGGTAGAGCCGCGGCCTTTGCCGCGGCTCACAACGTTCCCTCTCGTTTTTTTTACATTTTTACAACTTGAAAGGCGTACGAACGTCCCGTTCGACATCAGCGAAATGCCCATATATAGAAATCAAGCTATCAATAAAGGACAAATTGGGAGGAGATTTGAATACCAGCATAGTTGCACCGGACTATAGAAATTGTTATGGAAAAGTGTGATCAGTGGAAGTGGAGAGAGAAGTGGAAGAAATCACTGGACTACCAACCGGGCTCAACTGTCGCAACCCTCTTAGCAAACAACTGGTACTCATTCGTACCAAGCTGCTTCACATTCTCTAATGGAAATCGCAGCAGATGATCAAAATTTGTTGGCAACAGCCATGGTATCGGTCAAGGAGGCCTTAGATGAAACTATGAATTGGTAGTAATGGAGACGCCTTTACTGATTTAAATGCTCGTAGGACGACCTCCATTAAGTCACGTACATCGGGCTATCAGCTTTCTGATCAGCTTTGTCGTTCGGTTGCCATTCCAAGAAGAATGTCTTAGAAGTTCGGTCGACACAAATCGAAATCGATTATTTGCTATTGAGTGATGTCTCGCTTGTCTACCAGACAGGCTTACTACTGTAAGCCGTTCATGCAGGAATATAAAAGTCTCGAAAGTTGCAGTACATTCTTTGGCGAGCGTCCTGATGTGCTGATCTTCAAACCTATCAACTGAATACCGTGACATATGGGACGGCGTCTGTCCCATTTCTCGCCACTCATAGTTTGCATTTCTTGGCTGAGGAGTGCAGGGATGAATGGCCCTGGGAGCTGTGGCTGATAGAACTTCATTTTATGTTGATGATCTTTTGTTTGGGGCTGATAACATACACACTTCTCAAAATAAATACATCAACTCTAGCTTGTCTTCTATCGATCTTTTGTTACCATTAGTCATTGTCTCCTAGAACATTCTTCAGTTGTGGCTTGTATTGGGACGAGTCTGTTCCCTTAGCAATCTTAGCAATTGTTTCAAATCGTTAACTCACTATCGTCACTAGCTAAACCTCGCTTTTGTTCGCAGCCCGACGTTAGGAGTATTCAAACACATGGATTTTGCTACGCATCGATTCGGGCATATGGCTGCTTTCTTAATACGTACACTAAGAATGGACAGGTCACAGTAAAATTGTTCACTCTCAAGTCTAGAGTAGCACCAGTGACGAAACAGTCTCTTCATAAGCTTGCACTATGTGGCCCACATTTACTTTCTTAGTTGTAGAACAAAAACAAGGGCATATTCAGTAAACACATCATTTCGGTTTTTTTTTTTGGAGCGAACTAAAGTTCGTTTTGCATTGGCTGAAACAACACCTCATCGACCGGATTTCAGGATTTCACTTATAATGGAAAGTGGCGATGCGTGCCAGCATGGCAAAACCCAGCGAATCTTCTGTCGCGAGCTGTAAATCTATATAGTTTTCACGTCCTTCATTTTTTTCTCGAGGATTCGCTGAACTTGCACGACACAGGCGAAAACTAGATGTTGTGACATTGCGTGTATAGTTCACATGAATATGTCGGAATTAATCGATGTTGACCACAACATCTCCGGCTCCAGATAAACTTCGTTTTGCTTTGCATTGCCTTACTTGGAACAGTCAAAAAATAAATTTTTCAGAAAAATATTCTTTTACTTCCGAAAGAAAAGTAGTTTTTAGAAATTGTGAAAGGGTTTAAACTTATCAAAGTTAGCGATATTTGGAATACCCACACCATAACATACCGACAAAAACATAAGTTTGCTGCTGCCTAGCCATTCTCAATTAGTATGGAGCTACATTCGCAATTTGCATCTTCGGATGCTATAGTCGCTCTCATTCGCGTGGAGTATTGGATTGTTAACGCAGAGACTTGGCACGTCGAATTGCCCGTTCCTGTGTACACTGCGTTCGCTACAGACCAAAGCTGCTGCAAAAACTCATGGGATGTGTTCGTTTGCCTTATTACCAAAATTGTGCTAATCGAAGAAGTTTCGGACTTGTCAACGAAGGCAATCGTAAATGCATTCAAGCGGATGTGGTGGTCGTCGCAGTTGCCAGCCGACATCTTCTGCGACAATACCACTAAAGGGGCATCGAATCATCTGCAGGAACTAAAAAGGTTTATATTCATAAATCAGACCCAGGATGAAATTTGAAAATTAGGATTTTATTAATTTCCACTTTATTACCCCTAGGGCACCTAATTTCGTAGACCTTTAGGAAGCGGCAGTCAAGAGTGCAAAATGATTTCTAACCGTACATTGGCAAATACCAGATTCTCTTTTGAAAAGCAGTGTAGTCGTGGAAATAGAAGCGATCCTTAACTCGTGATCGTTATCGCCGCTTTCGTCAAACCCAAATAACCTTATCTCTTGGAAAATTTGGACAGCTATGGCAGCTACGTTTTTGGTAACAGTGGCTTAAGATACATTAATTGGGCGTTGTTTAAGATATTTTTTGTAAAAATCGATGAATAAACGGCTGCGTTGTAGCCGTTTGACCAAACCTTCGTATACCGAATTTTAAATGCCATTTTATTTTAAATTTTAAATGCCATTTTACGTTTCAAACTGTTACAAACACAGAGTGCCTTCACAAGCTGTACTCTCACCAGAAATTGTGTGAGCAAGATGGCGCAGATTTTGCGCTTCCAAAAACCTCGCTGCTTATAACCATTGAAATGCATGGGTGTTACTCATCTCAATATCTTAACCTGGCGGGCAGCCTTCTGGAACCACGAAATGACGGAACGACCCGGAATTTTGACAGAGTTTCGGAATGGACTTCCACGTCGATGATTTGCCTAGACATTTTCTTGTGCGACTCTTCCTTACATACCCGTTGGCACCATTTGCAATTATAGGCAATTCCTCATCCATATCACAGATCTCTTTTCTTGAAGTCCAGTATAAATCCTTAACGGATGTTAAGATTAACTGCATTATCGTTTGCGTTATCGAATGGTAAAATTTTCAGCTGAACCCACCTCTAGGGTAATGCACTGTCACTTGCGCCGTCCGGGACAATGCAGTGTCTAGCTAAGGCAATGACCCGGCGTCATTGGATTAGGGCCATGGCTAGATGTGCCTGGCGGCTAGGCATAAAACGCTAGGGGGGCCCACCCCCGAAAAATATTAACCACTATGGACCTTCGGGCCAAACATGGCTGGGATGTCAGCCTAAACGTCGGTGTAATGCGGGACTGATACCACCGGCAGGCATGGGGAGGAGCCTCCTCTTTGCGTGTCACCAGCGGTCACACCTCGGGAGCAGGCCACACCAGTTGCAAAACGACTGCCAAAACACTCCAAACTGAGCCGCACGGATGCCGCTGTCGAAGCAGACACGGATCTGAAGACCGTGATTTCAATCAGCAACACGGAGGAAGACAGCCTTCTCCGTTCGCCGGAACCCAGGAAGGGCCGAAACGGATGGGATGGGATGAAGGCCCTCTTGCAGTACAAGGCAACCCTCAAAATCCTGAGCCGGCTCCAGAGCAAAGCCGATATCTCCCAGGAGGAGAAAGCCAGGCTAACCTGGGCCGAAAAGCGGGTGGAGGAAGGCAGGCGACATTTCTCGCGCCCCAAATGCGGGCATCAATCGGGAAATATGTCAACAAGGTGGAGGAGATGCTGGCCAACAAGGGGCAACGCTCAGTCGAGAGTGCAAACAAGGACACTCCGGCGAGCAAGCGGGAACGCGCGCCGAAGGGCGCAGCCCCCCCACTGAAAGTGGCAAAGCCCCCAAACAACACCCGAAGCCAAGGGCGGCGAGTGATGCGGCCAAACGACGGCTGATCGTGGCGCTAATCGACCGCAGCGACAAAAACGGAAAAATGACGGCAGCGCAGTGGAAGTTGGTGCACGCGCGGCTCGTAGACGCACTATTTGCGCGGATGGAGGAGGATCCCACAGCTACCATGCCCACCTTTGATGGTGCTGGGTGGCTGAATGGGGTGAAGATCCTTAAGTGCAACGACGACCCAGCGCGTAGGTGGCTGACGCAAACTGTCTGCCAACTGGACGCGATGTGGGAGAGGGCCAAGCTGGAGGTGGTTTTTTTTTTTTTTTTCAGGATGGTTGTAATTTATTACTCTACTTATATCACAACATAATAATAATTTGTTATTGCATACTGTAACTAAATAGCTACTTATGCAATAGAGAAGGATAACTAAACTGAAAGGATTAAGCATAATCCAGGTATGGTGATGGAGGTGGTGGACAGGGAGTTAATCCCGTCTTTACCAAAGGCGAAGGTACTCTTCCCTATCGCGATTCAAGGAGACAGGGCGCTGAGGCTTCTACAGCTACAGAATCCCGAGATACCCACGGAGAACTGGAAGGTGCTACACACTGTGAGCCTGTTACCAAACGAGAAGGGCCAGTGTGCAATCCTCCAAATAAACAAGGAGGCGGAGGACCTCCTGTACCCCAGATTTGGGAAGATGACGTTGGACATGGGCTGCGTATATCTGCGCCTAAAGAAACGCCACCCCGGGGACACAGACGCGCACACCCTGCAGGCAGGCAGTTGAGCCAGCCACCCATTTCGTTGAGTGTGCTGCAGCTCCTCATAGCTCTGCGTAGCAGGGCCCGTCCATCCAGGAGCCATGGATTGCGTCAGGCAACTCAGTGGCCGGACTAAAGTCCTCGAACTATATCTCTTTTTACACAACATCGGTAAGCAGGAACAGAACCATCGTACTTGTACGAAAGGGAATCCATGTTCACCTTATGTCTCATTACAGCCGGCCCCGATATTAATGACCGAGGTGAGTCACTTCTAGAATTTATACTATCAACTAACATAGAAGTAGCAAACGTGGGGGAGGAATATACTTACGTAGGTCCCACCTCATCAAACGTGCTAGATCTTATTCTTGTAACAAGAAAGAGTACCGCGTATCTGAGTGGAGAGTCCTCGAAAGACCATCCTTCTCAGATCACAGGTATATTCAGTTCAAATACGAATTTAAGCACACTTCGAAGGTAGCCGTACTATAGGAACCCCCGGATCACAAACTCTGAAAAATTCAGAAAGACGGTTACCTCGAAGCTCGCGAATCCGGGGTCGGTGCAATCGGCGGAGGACATATAGAAGGAGACTCTATCTAAGGATCTTCTAGATGCCTACCGCGCATCATGCCCACCCTCAAGAACGAAAAAGAGAACTTAGCCACTCTGGTGGAACCGGGACCTCTCTCGTCTAAGAAACAACCTCAGGGAATTCTTCAAGCTCGCTAAACAAGCCAGAAGAGTTTATAAACGAGGAATACAAGAATCTACTCAGGAGCTACAAGGAGATACGCAAGGCACAACGCAGCTTGTAAAGGAACTTCTGCTCCAACATCAAGAAGGTGCCTGAAACGGCAAGACTCAGGAAGCTGCTTTTTAAGCAACCTACCATACAGAGTCAGCTCAATAATGGACAATAGTCAGAGAGCAGCGAAGAATCCCTGACAGCACTAATGGAGGCACACTTCCCAGCATGCACCGAGGTCACTGATGCCGCAACGCAACAGGACCTAGCAACAGAGGAACAAACCGTCCCCACAGGCCTAATAACCCACAATATAATCCAAGGGGCCATAGATTACTTTACGGGCATAACAGTACCTTGACTGGACGGAATATTCCGAGACATGTTGCAGGTGACCAAAGAGGTGATCACCCCATTGCTTTTCGCTATATATACGGCATGCTTAGGGACAGGCTATACCCCTACGAAAGAGTATAAAATGTGCCTGTCTCCCTTAGAAAGCTACAAAGCGACATAGAAAAGCCGGCCAGACTGGAAAACAAGAGCAGGTGGAGGAGCTTAACAACTGCAGAATCTCGAAAATCATGTGGAAAGAGCGCAGTGAAAAACTTAGCCACTATTTGCTGCACCTTCCACGGAAGGACTGCAGACTGTTAGTGGAGATATTAACAGGTCACTGCCTGGCTGCATCACATGCAGTCAGACTAAACATCACCAACAGAAACAGCTGTAAGAAATGTGATGAAATGTGATAGCCCCGAGGCTATTGAACATCTTATTTGCAGCTGATCGGCTCTCTCACGGACTAGGTGAAAATATTTTATTGCTTACATTTTTAGTTTGCAACTTAGCCGTTTTTCCATCGATTTTTATAAGCGACACCTGACACTACGCCTAATTAATGTGTCTATCTAGAACCAAAAATGTATGCATTTAAATATATTTTTTTCGACTTTTCCTGAGTTTTCAAAGTCAAAATTTCGGGAAAAAATACCGAAAAATATTATGAAATTTGAATTTAAAAGCTTAATATCTTCCAGATGTTAAGTTGCAGCTACGAAGTGTCTGGGTCGGATTTATAGCTGCATTTGTCAAACTGCAAAGTTCAATACAAACAGTTGTAGGAAACTTAAGTTATGTGAAAAATAAAAGCACTGTGAAAGCTGTGAAAAACGTACCACATTTTTAAAATTCTAAAAAAAACGAGGGGGAACGTTGTGAACCGCGGCAAAGGCCGCGGCTCTACCTTATACCCGGTACTCAGTCAGTATATACATATGTACATACATATATGAGCTTGCGATTTATGCAATTTCTTATATGTTCGCAAAAGGGAGAAATTAAAAAAATGGGAAAAAATAATATTTCAAAAAATGTAGTACATTTTTGGAATATTATACATGTTTCCGATTTTGTTTGCATATGATTTTTACATCTGCTTCTAAATTTCTACATGACATGTATAACTACATATTTAAGACGTACAAGTGTTTGCGACAGAGAGAGAGGGAATGAGTCAGCGCTTGGCAGGCGTTGCGTAGCCACTGAAATTTAATTTGTTTCTTCTGGCCATAAGATTGATTCGATCTGATCCATATTCGGCAATCTGGTAGATATGGTAATTTCCCATGATTCTACGTTTTTGGTTTTCATTTATCTTAAAATTGTGGATTCCACAGATTTTCGTCTTTTGTGGGGGCAGAAAGGGGCGTGGCAATATTTTGAAATACACTTGTGCTGGTTTGATATCACGGGAGTTTGGAAAGTAAGTTTGGTTGCTCGGGCTCTTATAGTCTCTGAGATCTAGGCGTCAAGAAATACGAATGGGCAAAGCAGATGGGGTCGCGTGTGAGAGAGAGCGAGAGGGAATGATGACTTTCGAAATGGTTTACTTCATTGTAGCTATAATAATGATCCGATCTGATCCAGATTCAACACTCTGATAGAAATGGGCATTCTCTATGACTCTGCGTTTTTAGTTTTCTCGTATCTTCAACATTGTGTACGCCACAGACTTTCGTCCTTTGTGTGGGCGGAAAGGGGCGGGGCGAAATTTTGCAACACATTTGGAGTAGTGTGATCACACAGGAGACTGGATACAAAACTTGGTTGCTCTAGCTTTAATAGTCTCTGAGATATAGGCGTAAATGAAGACGGACAGACGGACGGACGGACGGACAGACGGACGGACAGACAGACATGGCTATATCGACTCGGCTATTGATGCTGATCAAGAATATATATACTTTATGGGGTCGGAAACGCTTCCTTCTGGTCGTTACACACAACTGTTATCCCCACAAATCTAATATATCCCTTACTCTTCGAGTACCGGGTATAAAAACTAAGCCTGGAAAAAAAACATAATTCTTTAAAAAAAATTAAATCTCCAAATCTATCAGAAAAGTTATTTTGCGCGACAGCGGAAAAAAAGTTGAATTTAAAGTTGAGTTTAGTGTTATTTAGGGCAGCACCAAAGCGTCGGTAGGTTTAGATATTTCCCGAATCCCAAAATCTAGAGGATTTAATTTTGGGGTTACTCCAACCTCCAATCCAATATTCTTACTACTTTAAAAATATCTCAGTAAATACAAAAGTGTATTCATTACAAGCGAGTGCTGCAGGGAAAATGAAAAATGGCGCATCTAATATGGCCGAATTTACTTAAAACGTATAACTTTCTGACATTTCTAATTCTAAATTTACATATACATACATACGTCTAAATGAACATCAACATCATTCTGCTTTAAATAGATGTTTTGAAAAGAAAATAACTCGAAATATCTCGAAACAAGAAAACTGGGGTACATGTCATAACGCCCAGTGTCATAACGCCCGTGGGCATAATGACACAAAAAATAGTGTCGTTGCGCCCATGGGCGCTACGACATTTCGAAAAGTGTCATACCGCCCGCAGGGCTTTATTTCACTTTTTTGTGGGCCTTATGACACTATAACGCCCGAAGCTTATAAAAATTAAATAATAATATGATACAGACTCTGCGAAATAACACCCCCCAAAAAAAAGAATGAAATAAGGCCGAAAAAAATCGATTTTCAATCAAATGTAAGGTGTTATTTCATATAGGTAAGCTCATTGATTCTTGATGCATTTTGCAAGATTTAAAAAGTTGAGGGCGTTATGACACTTTGAGAATGGGCGCTATGACACTTTTGGAAATGTCATAACACCCGTGGGCGCTATGACACTATTTTTGGTATACGGGCGTTATGACACTGGGCGTTATGACATGAACCCAGAAAACTGACTTCAAATTAGTATTTATCGACGCCAAAACCTCGTTAGTAGATATTTTCAAGCGAATCAAATGAATTTTTATTTTTTAACAGGCTAGGAAATGAAATTTTTATTTTTTTTAAGTGTTTGTTTATCGGTTTTCGAGAAAATTTTTGCTTTACATTCTCTAGAAAAACCGTCCCAAAGGACTCGCCATATCTCCGCCAGTTTTTTAAATTTTTTAATCTTTTTACATTGTTTGTACATTTAAATACATGCATTTTTAAAGTCTTATATTTATCAACAAATTTTATCTTTAAAAGTTTTCTCAAATAGAAGTACTTCAAGTATTGTTAAAGATATAGTTAATAAAAATCTTGGTGTAAACGGACAAGACAGCATTTTAAAAGCTACATAAGAAATGTTTGAAACTCTTCTGCGTAATATTTTAAGACGTATGTATGTATTTATATCACTTAAATATATTGTTTTTGATCCGGCCATTATGTTTATAAGGATAGATCCAAAACTTCAAAAACCAGTTCTGTTCGATGTAACGTAACGTCAGGTCATATTTTAGCTCCGTACTCATATCCGAAAAAAAAAATTCTAGCAAACGGAATCAGGGTTAATATACGTATGAAACCGATACAATAAAAAAAAAGTTCTTGTAAAATATTTTTGCTAGGGTCATTCCGAAAAAAGTGCTCAGATCGACAAACAAACACGACGATATATATTGGAAAAGTATTTTTAGGTATTTTTCTAGGGCCCTAGATATATAAATCAAATAGATTTAAAACTGAAGTTGTGTGTGTGAGTATTCGGCGACGACAATATGATGAAATTAATAAATGCTGTCGAGAAGAGGGAATTGTTATTAAATTTAGGGACTAAATAGGGAATAGGCTCACAAATTATACACTTCCGCTTGCTTTCATATAAAATTGGGATTTTCAACTGATTTTATTTGATTACAGTGTAACCGTAGGGCAGGCACACCTGATTTTTTTTTTGAGGTAGTACTACTTTTTTTTTTACATAACTTAATTTTCCTAAAACTGCATTGCAGTTTTAAAAAGCTGACAAATGCAGCTATAAATCCGACTCAGACACTTTGTAGCTGCAACTTAACGTCAGGAAGATATTAAGACTTCAAATTTAAATTTCACAATTTTGTTCGGTATTTTTACCCGAAATTTTGACTGAAAACTCAGGAAAAGTAAAAAAAAAAATATTTTATTGCTAAGATTTTTAGTTTTAGATAGCTACAAAGCTAGCAATACAACCAGTTATTGGAAACTTAAGTTATGTGAAAAATAGAAGTACTACCTCTGAAAAAAATACCAAATTAAAAAAAAAATTGTTAAAAAAAACTAAGCCTGGAAAAAAAAACATTCTTTAAAAATTTTTAAACATCCAAATCTATCAGAAAAAGTAATTTGGGCGACAGCGGAAAAGTCGTGTCGACTAGTGTTATCAACTTTTCATCTAATCACCTGTTTGATTAGAAATTTAAAATATTTAATCTGCTTCCATTTTTCGGCTACTATTTATTAATTATTAATTATTTTATATTTTTAAATGTTTGCGTTGATATTAGTCCAGCGTCTATTTTTTGAGTTTTTAAATATTTTCATAAGAATGTACGCGAATCTGGACACATCAGGTTTCCATTTTGTTGATATAAACACAATCAAATTTATTTTACGCATACGCACCTCGTCCCCATTTTCCTGGGTTTCCTGCTTCTCGGGATAAACACCAGCTCGCAAGAAGGAAGCTTTCCACGACTCAACATCTTCAACCGTTTCGCAAGACAATTCCAATTGTTTGTAGTCCTAAAAATCACAGTATTGTGCGTAAAGAAAAAAAAAGAAGCGTCCAAGCGCAGAGAACAAATGGATGATAGTTTTTTTTTTTTTTTGCCAAAGCATATGGACAATGGAACAACAACGTATGTACATTTTACAAGAGGCTGAAGTAGATTTCCTTTGATTGGGTGTAATCGATTAAAAATGTAGTCATGAGGTGAAGGAATACTAGCGTGATGTGAGGTTTAGGTTTCTCTTAGGGTTTTGAAGGTGGTTCTAATATCACAAATCAAAAAGGCAAAAGGAGTTTGCAAGTGCAGTTTTCCAGGCGAGGCAAGCTCCTTGGCTTTTGATTTGACCCAAATGTTGATAAAAACATAGTAATTTTTATCTTATACAAAAAAATAATATTCGAAATCTTTGACCGACTATTTGGTCAAAAGAATCAAATTTGAATAACGAATTTGAACAGAGGAAAGAAAATAATGAACAATTAATTTCTGCAGATTTTTAAAATAATTTTAAGTGGGCACATCTACCTAGATATTTTGATATTCTCAGAAAGCAAATATTCAAATCACTTTGTAACAATATATAAAAATGGAACACAACTTATATTTTGAAGTAGGAGCTTCGAATGACGAAAATCTACCTTTTTTATATCTTTAGATTATGTTCTTAGTATGTTTGTGTTATTTTTTTTATTTTATTCTTTTAGTTTATTTTATTTATTTATTTTATTTATTTATTATACCCGGTACTCGAAGAGTAAAAGGGTATATTAGATTTGTGGGGATAACGGTTGTGTGTAACGCCCAGAAGGAAGCGTTTCCGACCCCATAAAGTATATATATTCTTGATCAGCATCAATAGCCGAGTCGATATAGCCATGTCTGTCTGTCCGTCCGTCCGTCCGTCTGTCCGTCCGTCTTCATTTGCGCCTATATCTCATAGACTATTAAAGCTAGAGTAACCAAGTTTTGCATTCGGTTTCCTGTGTTATCACACTACTCAAAGTGTATTTCAAAATTTCGTCCCGCCCCTTTCCGCCCCCACAAAGGACAAAAGCCTGTGGCATACACAATTTTAAAGATACGAGAAAACTAAAAACGCAGAATCATAGAGAATGACCATTTCTATCAGAGTGTTGAATCTGGATCAGATCGGATCATTATTATAGCTATAATGAAGAAAACCATTTCGAAAGTCATCGTTCCCTCTCGCTCTCTCTCACACGCGACCCCATCTGCTTTGCCCATTCGTATTTTTTGACGCCTAGTTCTCAGAGACTATAAGAGCTAGAGCAACCAAACTTTCTATCCAAGCTCCTGTGATATCAAACCAGCACGAGTTTGTTTCAAAATTTTGCCACGCCTCCTTCCGCCCCCACAAAGGACGAAAATCTGTGGAATCCACAATTTTTAAGATAAATGAAAACCAAAAACGTAGAATCATGGAAAATTACCATATCTACCAGATTGCCGAATCTGGATCAGGTGGGATCAATATTATGGCCAGAAGAAACAAATTAAATTTCAGTGGCTACGCAACGCCTGCCAAGCGCTGACTCATGCCCGCTCCCTCTCTCTCTCTCTGTCCTAAACACTTGTACGTCTCAAATACATATGTAGTTATACGTGTCATGTAGAAATTTAGAAGCAGATGTAAAAATCATATGCAAACAAAATCGGAAACATGTATAATATTTCAAAAATGTACTTCATTTTTTTAAATATTATTTTTTGCCCAAAATTTAATTTGTCGCTTTTGCGAACATATAAGAAATTGCATAAATCGCAA
This sequence comes from Drosophila algonquin, assembly GCA_035041765.1. Classification (NCBI taxonomy): domain Eukaryota; kingdom Metazoa; phylum Arthropoda; class Insecta; order Diptera; family Drosophilidae; genus Drosophila; species Drosophila algonquin. The sequence continues at coordinate 23,879 of JAWNKY010003023.1, forward strand.
GCTCATACATGTTTGTACATATGTATATACTGACTGAGTACCGGGTATAAGGTAGAGCCGCGGCCTTTGCCGCGGCTCCGCAACGTTCCCCCTCGTTTTATTTATTTATTTTATTATTTTATTTTATTATTTTATTCATTTATTTTAATTATTTATTTATATTGTAATTTTGAGATTTCCAAACCGGGAATATGGAAGACGAAATATTTTCCTGTTGTTTGAACTTCAGATATGTACAAATTTTTGTTCAATTAAATCTGGGAAACAACGGTGTACCTCTTTTTTTTATTTAAAACTTTACTTAAACCGCAAGTCATAACAAATTATGAACAAAATAAACATTTTTCTCAAAAAAATTGTATGCAAATGGATTGTGGTAACCGTTAAAAAAAATTTTGCTTAAAAAAAAAAATCACAATCGAGCAGATTTTTGCTTTCACTTAAATTGGGATTTAACGTTTTCAACCAAAACGTCTCGTTTTTAGGTGCTCCCGCTTTTACATATTTTTTCATCGATATTTCATTTTATAATCGATTCTGGAAAACACAAACAGGTGACCTAGTTTTGAAGCAAAACGACAATAGAAAGTGCGCGATTTAAGATCAAGAAATCTTAGGATCTTAGGACCTGTGTATTTAACATGTCTAACTAATTGTGAGAAACAGTATGCCAATTAATTAATTGAAGTGTCAATGGCCAAAAAACAGCTCCTTTGTTATGCGAATGTTTCGAGAACAAACGGATGCTGTTAGGCGCAAAAATTTATTTTTTGTCAACGTTCCTTCGACCGAATTGGGCTGCGCTAGCTGTTAGAACGAAAACGAAACGAGAACGAAAACTTGTTGTTGCCCTGACAAATTTTTTTCAAGTCAAATTTAAGTTTGGGTTTAAAAAAAGTATTTAAAAAGAAGGCACTATCTAAATTGACTGTTTCCGTTTTGAATATGAAAACATCTTTCGTCTTGTGAAAAAATGACCACCAATTTTTGTCGTTTCCCTAAAAATAAATCGGAAAATATTTGTGAAAGTGAAAAGAGGAGCTTGCCTAAATGTCATAGTTTTTGAGGTAAAAATAAAATGGTAATTAATTCGAAGTTAGATCAGCAAGTACATATGTTTTACGATTAGGGAACCTCACAGAGATATGATAAGATTTTCATCCGTTAATGGCATTTATTAAAAAGCACGTCCATAAGTTTCACAATGAAATACATGCGAGTTTATTTTTAGGGTGTCGTAAGAAACAGCTTCGAAGGAGACAATAGCGCGGTACTGCCGCAAGCCGAGCAAGCTATTTAGCCGTTTGACAATAAACCAATACACCCAAAGGTTATCGGCCAACAAGAGTATTGCGACAGTTTCTTGTTGTTATTCAAATCAAATGTTTGACCAAGTGCTTCTAATAGACTATTAGATCATATTAATGTATCAAAGACCATATTGCGCAAAAGAAAAAGTCCGAGCAAAAGTCAACCGAAGCAAAAAAAAATTAAAAGTCAATAAAAACGCACTGTCCCGATATTATTTTCCAAATACATACATATATGTAAACTCTGCTAATTTAACCAATTGAAATATAATTTAATTGACCAAAGTTATATGAAAACCTATTAAAATATGGAATGTTCATTCCGAATTTTGTGGTATTTGAGTTGGATGAAGAAAAAATGTATGCCTTCTGATTTGTGGCAAAAATGTAAATCCGAATGGTACTCAATTGCTCCATCTATTTGTGACAGACTAGGGGATTCCAGGGGTTGTAAGCCGATGCGGTACCTCAATTAATTATTAATATTTAAGCTGAACCCACTAGCGTTGAAAGTTTACAATTGTGTTTCTTAGCTTGAAGTCTGCAATTTTTATTTTTTCCAGGGCTAAAAATAAATATTTTTTGCATGTTTTAATCTTATTGTCCTTTTTATTATTTTGATACATCATTGTATACATTTTAATCAAAATTATGAAACTTAAAAAATATTCACTGAAGAAAACATGTAGCACTGTGATACTGGGTCTGGATACAAAATTTAGTAGATTTAGCTTTATTAGTCTCTGAAAACTAAGCTTCAAACTAGACGGACGGACGGACGGACGGACAGACAGATTCGATTATTGATGCTAATAAAAAAATATATGTATGTTCGGAGCAGCATGGCGCAGAAGTATCATAAAGTAAGTGTCATCGAGCATCATTGTTAGTTGTTGCTATTGCCTTGCGCTGTGGCTTTTATCGCTTTTGCGTTTTATCTGAGCTTTAGGTTGCTGCTGCAGCCGGGCCGCGCTGATAGAATTAGTGCCGTTCCAACCATAAGCAATACATAAACATTTAATATATTTTATACACAATCCGTGCGTTTTTTTTGTAAATCTGGGTGATATTGGGTCGGAAACGATTGTCATTACATACATACATTCACATTCACCATATATCTAACATAATCCTATTCTCTTTGAGTATCGATGTAAAATTATGTCATTTATATTAATTTTTCCACGAATTTATATTAAAATTTGGAAGACATTTTTAGATGCCAAGAAACTGCTTTTTTCTTGTAATTTATATTTTTTTGTTCACATTACTGTTTGTTTTGTTTTTTAGATGAAACTATTTATTAGTTCGGCTTATGGATTTACTCGAGACCCTTTGCTTCGTAAAAACTCGGCAAACGGGATTCTGAGCTTGTATGTATAGTAGAGTGGGTCAATTTCGCGATTAAGCAGTTGACAAAATTATAAATTACGACGAATTCTAAGAAGGTCTGTAATAAGAATTGACATTATTTCGAACTAGAGTGGGCCAATTTTTTCGCGATTAAGTGGTTGTCGAAGTTATAAACTACGACGAATTCTAGATCTGTAATTAGAACTGTCATTATTTCGAACTAAAACTGGTGGATGACTTATGGAGAATTTAACGTATTTTTCTCCCAAAACGCTGTGGCCACAAAATTTACTTCGAAATAATGCCAATTATAATTACAGGCATTCTAGTTAAGAGTGTTTCACTGTACAAAATACGAAATACGATTTTTGACCCATGGTTTCTTGGGCAAACCTGCTTAGAACTCGTCGTAGTATATAATTTGGACAACCGCTTGGCTCATTTTTTACTCCATACAAATTGACTCACTCTAATGTATACATATATCTAAGGCAACAACATTAGGTAAACGAAAAATGAAGACGTTTTTGCGGACTCTTTGCTTGCTTAGGTCTTTTACTGACTGTCGGTAGCTGAGTCGACGAACGGATTTGTTCGTATCGAGCGTTAAGTAAGAGACCGATTCGTGTGTTACGTTCAACCCGACAGCGAGTACACTAACGAAACGAAAATTAGGGTTGTTGATCAGATCCTGAGCGATTATGCAGAAAAATTTGGTTGAGCATATTTGGCGAGCTCCGATTAAATTGCATCATTGAGCACACGGTTATAAAGATTTCGAGCTCTAATGGTTCTTACTTCTGCTTACCGCTGCTTTACTATATTATTATTATAACGTTTTTATAACGTTTCACTTTTCTGGGCAGTAAATAAGACAAATTTGATTGCGGAATGCCCCTTTAGTGTGCCTCTTAAAGCTCAAAGGCGAATAGTGAAAAGAGAAACTTCAAAATGCGTAAAAATGTCAGTAATTGTCAATTGAAAATGTTCAGTTTCTTTTCGGTATACTCCTAGTCTTTTTCACAAGTTTCAGAAGTTATTGTGACAAACATTTATTTGTTTACTAACAACTCAAGCTAAATCAGTAAGATTTTGTTAAATTCCGACCACTTTATCACATATATGTACATATGTATGTATAGCTGGCATAGTATCGATATCAGTGGATGCCTACTTTGTTAAGATATGGGGCAGCGGAAACTAAACATTACTGCCAAAAAAAAAACGTTTCAACGTAAGGAGAAGATTGCTTTAAAAAAAGCAGTTGAGGCAAGACCATTTCTAAGGCGGATCACGGAAAATATGCACTTTGATAATTATGACATGTTGGTGCCTCCGTCTGCGCTGAACTTCTTGTTCCTATTTTTTGGCAACCATCACAATCAATTCATCGTGAGAGTTAGTTTTTTTCCTTTTTTTAATTGTAGTTGAATTTTCAAAATTGGCGCCGTTTTTCAAAAGAAAAATCATGAGAGTGACCAAGCACGTTTTCGGTTCTTGGTCACACTATTTTTGTTATGTTTCACATAAACAAAATAAATAGTAGATTCCTGTCAGTAATTTTCCAGTGCTGAATCCAGGCTCTGCAATAAGTTATCTTCATTACAGCTAAAGGCCTGTATCCAGCACTGCGGAATTTTACTGAAAGGAATCTGCTCATTATTTCGGATGTGTGGAACTCAGCTAATGTAATGTGACCAAGAACCTAAAAAGTGATTTGCCACTCTCATGAATCAGCTGTGTTTTGTAAACAGCGCCAATTTTGGAAATTAATCTAAAATTAAAAAAAGGAAGAAAAGTAATTCTGACGATGAAGTGATTGTGTTGGTAGCGGCACATATGGTTGTAAGACGAAGTACAGCACAGTTGGAGGCGCCAAAATGTCAAAATTATCAAAATGCTCATTTTCCGTGATCCGCTAAAGACATGATATTGCCTTAACTGCTTTTATTAAAGCAATCCTCTCTTCACTTTAAACATTTTCATATCTCTTTTTGGTTTTGCGCACAAAATTACCCTCCTTTCACTTTGACTTCAGTAAAAATAGGCACATATATTTTACTGGCACCCCTATCAGCTGTTCTCACAGTCCACATTCGTGTGAATATCGATACTATCGATACAAATTCGTGGATCCGTTTACGTTGCTGGATACTGACTCCAGGAAAACACAAACGAAAAATTACTGGCCCCGTTTTTTTTATATGAAGTTTGGCAGTAATTTTGGTTTTCCGCGGTGCTGGATACCCAGCTTAAAGTCAAAATTTCGAATAAAATACCGCAGATGACAAACCCTTATTGATAACTGAATTTTGAAACTTTTTAGAACGATTTAAGTTAAATTACGCAATAAAAAAAACAATATTAAAAACCTAAAATATCCGGCTTAATTCATGGTAAAGAATAAAAGTACGATTTTTTTATATGTTATCGGTGACCAATATACACTGCTCGTCATCAGGTTAACGCAATTTTATTTGCTATTTTTTTTTTCGCCAAGAATGCATGCAGTTATTTTGCGTGATCAGATTAGCGCTCCCAAATGTAGTCTTGCTTGTTTCGGCAATCACAGTCACCAGATTTTTTGTGAAGTTCAAAGTATTTATCATCTTGAAATGAAATGAAAAAAGTTTAATCTTGGAAGGAAAAATCAAAGATTTAAGCTTACTTCGAATCTAGGCTTTCCTACCAAAAATTGCTGAAAAAACAGAAAGACACAGGAAAACGATTCCCAATTTTCTTAAAAATAGGGAAACCTATGGAAAAAACTACAAAGGCGGCCACAATCAAGTGATTTCTTAGGCAGACAGAAGAGCACTACTGAGAGAAGCTTCAAATTCGCTCGGCTCGTCCAACAAGATCAAGGAAAAAGCCGGTGTTAACGAGAGCTTCTCAACAGTACAACGAGTAATAAATAAAGCTGAACACCTGAAGAGACGAAAATTAAAACAAAACAAAAAAGCCACCACTCAACGCGGTTAGAAAAGAAATGCGCCCAGTGGCAACGTGTTGTCTTTTCAGATGAAAAGAAATTTCATTTGGAAGGACATCACTTGGAACGCTTACACAGCCGGATGGGAGGCGTTATGGTGTGGTGAGCAATATCGTACTATGGCACCTGCAAGCTTCAGTTTTTGACATCGCCTATGAACGCACAGAACTATACAGCGTGTTAAAAACGGCTTTTCCGCATTTCCAAAACCTTTTTCAAAACCTGCAGTGTTCTTTCCAGAACGAAAATGCTCCAATCCACACTGCCCGATCCGTGAAGTCATGGATTCAGGGTCAAAAAGTTTATCTCCTCGAGTGGCCACCATACCCACCCGATCTAAACATCATAGAAATGCTTACGTCTACGGATGGTTGGCCAGGAAAGTGTAGGAGTCCAGAAAAAATATGGTACAAAAACAGGACTAATCGAAGGCATTAAACGAGCATGGTCAACAATATCACTGAATAGGACAACTTTAAAATTCGATTCCCAATCTAATTTTTCAAGTAACTTCAAACAAAGGCAAGACTACGGAATATACGTATATATTACCAAAAATGATTAAATAAGTAAAAAAAAGTTCCATCATTGGTCAAAAACTTAATTCAATGGAATTTATCGTAGGGGGCGCTAACCTGATGACCAATTTATGAAAACATTTTCATTAATGTTAGATCAGCCATTATTGTCTTATTTTAAAGAAAATTCATTGTAGTATAATAGATACAAATTTTACGGTTGCAGCTCATATGGTTTATTTAACATTGACGGTAAGTTTATGGGGGGGAGCAGTGCATATACATAAGTAGTATCTTCTGTCATAAGAATGTATATTTTTTACTGTCCAAAGAAATTCATTATATGCCAAAAAAAAATCATTATTCCTTTAAATATTCAATTTGGTTGGAGTGTTTACTGCAAATAACTGTTATTACCCAATATACAAAATATTTTACATATCCTTAAATACTTTAAAGTGAAAAACATTCTAATAAAATAAATAGTTTTCCTTTACGAAAATAAATACAAAATGCCTTCATTCAGGAATCTGGGTAGATGTGCCTCTTAAAAAAATTATTTTTGTTTCGATTTAGGTATTTTCTCTGTTTTTTTTTCTTTTTAATCATTTGGAGTTCATTTTTTTGTATACTAACAAAAATTACTAACCTTATAAACATTGCGTCCATCTGGACTGAATAAAGCAAAGGTAACACGTCTTGACATTGACATGAAGCCCTGTTCAATATCGCGCAATTTTAAACCATCCAATGGCAACATGAATTTCTTTTCTTTTTCATCTTCATCTTTGTACCAGGAGATGCTCTCAGATGTTAACACAAACCAGTAAGGACGCGAGCCGCCTGCGAAAGAAATTAAAAACCTCATCAATTGGTCAGGCATAAAATATAAACGCATACTTATTCGCATATTTATATATAAAAGAAGAATGAAATGGGGCACAAATTTCGCAATTATAAATAAACCTGAAGGCCTAAAACATTTCACTTCCTTTAAACGACTTATGGAAAAAATTGTCATTAAAAAATAAATGTTCATAAATTTATTAGTAATTTAGTCTTATGTAGTTATATATGTGTGTATATAAGTTTTTACTCTATTATTATAGGGATACCTAGATAACTTAGGTAAACGTCAGGGAAGAAACTAAAATGATTCCTTCGAATAGAAAAAAGCTCTCAAGAATTTACTCAAGTGACCTTTAAAAATCCGATAAAATACAGAAATATGAAAGGATACCACCAGAAATAAGGAAAGCAGGAAAATTTATTTATTTTCAGAGCCTTGCTCCTGTTTCTTGCTGCGCTAAGCCGATGGCTTAACGTATACTGGAATGAAATACGAACAACTGTTGTAACACAAATAACAAATTTATTCCAAGTCAGGCTAACTAAAATTTTTTATATGTTTTTAATTAGACTAAATGCTTTTTTTACAGAACATTTTCATGACCATAGCGATCAGCCTTCCTTATATTTTCGGGTACCTTGCGCTTAGCCTCCTGAATTCCTTTTGTATCCATTTTAGCAAGCTCTCTTTTGATTTTTAATATTAAACAGTCGATGTTTTTTGGCTTATATCCCTTGCTGTAACATTTTTTCAAATTTGCCCAAAACTTTTCAATTGGCCTTAACTGAGGCACATTTGGAGGGTTTTGCAACTTAGCACGAACTCAATGCTCAAATGGTCAAAGGCCTTCAGAGTGGATTTGCAAAATGAGCAGACGCTAAGTCGAGCCAAAACACCTTATTATCATTCGCATGATACTTATCAACAAATTTTTAAGCGCCGGAAGACAATTGTCTATGTAATTTTGCGCATTCACAGCCAATCCTGGCTGGCGAAAATCCTCTAGCTGAACCCTCCACGAGGGTGCCGGCTGGGCAATGGGCACTGCATTATCTAGGACAAGGGTCGTGCACTGTCGCATGCTCCGTCCGAGGCAATGCAGTGTCTAGCTAAGGCAATGGCCCAGCATCTTCTCGACCTCGAGTCGGGGGAGCAGGGTCAGACCATGGCTAGAGGTGCCTGGCGGGTAGACCTAAAACGCTAGGGGGTGGTCCCCCCGATAAATATAAGCCGTATGGACCTTCGGGCCGAACATGGAGGAGGACAAAGGTCAAGCACGGGTTGGGTTGTCAACCCAAACGTCAGTGGGAAGCGCGGGAGGAGCAATCCTCTCTGCGTGTCGCCAGTGGCCACACCTCGGACGTGACGGGAGCAGGTCACGTCAGTTGTAATACCACTACTGCCACAACCCCCGCTGTAGGATGAGCCGCGCAGGTGCCGTTGTCGAGGCAGACTCGGACCTGGAGAGCGTGCTATCCATCAGCAAACAGAAGAGATGTCTTCTTCGCTCGCCTGAACCAGGAACCAGCTCCCTGCGCAGGGAAGGGACGAAGCGTTCGAGGGAGGGAATGAAGGCCAAAGCCCAATACAAGGTGGCTCTCAAGATAGTAGGCAGACTCCAAGGCAAAGCGGATATCTCCCAGGAGAAGAAATCCAAGCTAGCTTGGGCTGAGCTGAAGGTAGAGGAGGGTCGTAAGTACTACGCGCAGGTGCCACAAATGAAGGCATCGACGAGTCAGCACGCCAAAAAGGTGGAAGAGTTGCTTGCTACCAAAAGGCAGCGCTCGACCGATAGTGCCGTCACTCCGGCGAGCAAGCGGCAACGAGGACCTAAGAGAGCGGAACCTTCACCTAAACCGGCTAAGCAGGGGTCAAGCGAAAGGATCAGTGATGTGTCCAAGAGACACCTGATCGTATCTCTCATCGATAGACGTGATGAGAATGGGAGGATGACAGCGGCAAAGTGGAAAATTTAAGGAAATGTAAGGATGACCCGACGCTAAGGTGGCTGACGCAAACAGTCTGTCAATTGGAAGCGATATGGGAGGGGGCCAAACTGGAGGTGGTGGACAGGGAGCTTATCCCGTCCATACCAAAGGTGAAGGTACTCTTCCCCATCGCCATGCAGGAGACCGTACGCTGAAGACCGTACGCTCCTTTAGCGACAGAACCCCGAGGTACCGACCGCTGACTGGAAGGTATTGCATGCTGGTAGCACACTACCCAACGAGGGGGGCCAGCATTTGATCCTCTAGATAAACAAAGCAGCGGAGGAACTATACCCCAAATACGGGAAAATAGCGAGGGGCATGGGGAGTGTCTACCTGCGCCTCAAAAAGCGTCAACCCGGCGACAAGGACGCTCAAGCTCTGCAGGCGAAGTGGAGAAAGACCTCGGTCTGGATACCATTGTAGAGGCCGCCCAGGGTCTGGCGTTAGACGACATGTTGGAAGAAGAGAACGGTGACCTGACCATTGTAGTCAACCCGTCGTATGCAGGGGAGCCAGCTGCTCATGACACTGAGTGTGCTGCAGCTCAACTTGCATAAGAGCAAGACAGCATCAGCGGAGCTTCACATTGCCATGGAGCAAGGGCCCGCTGACATAGCTTTGGTCCAGAAGCCCTAGATTACATCAGGCAATTCGGTGGCCGGACTAAAGTTCTCAAACTACAGCTCATTCTACCCAACACCGGTAAGACTAGTACGGAAAGGAATCCACGCTAACCTTATGTCTCGTTACAGCACAGACGACCTAACAATAGTTATGCTGGAAAGTGAGGAGAAGCACCTTCTGGTAGCCTCCTGCTACATGGCACACGACAGGTCTACACCGCCAGAAGAATTAAGGAGTCTGGTGAAAGAACCCGACTCCAAAGACTACCAACTGATCGTTGGCACGGACGCTAATGCCCACCACAGTGTGTGGGGCAGCCCCTACATTAACGACCGAGGTGAGTCACTCTTAGACTTTATATTAAAAAATAACATAGATGTAGCAAACGTGGGAGAGGAATACACCTACGTGGGTCCTACTTCGTCAAACGTGCTAGATCTTACTCTCGTAACGGGAAAGAGTACCTACATATCTGGATGGAGGGTCCTTGAAAGACCTTCCTTCTCAGACCACAGGTACATTCAATTCAAGTGCGAATTTGAATACACTCCGAAAGTGAAAGCCTATAGAAACCCCCGGAACACAAACTGGGAGATGTTTGGAAAGACAGTCACTTCGAAACTTGCGAGCTCGGGCTCAGTGAAATCCGCGGAGGATATAGAGAAGTCCCTAGAGACCCTATCTACGGAACTGCTGGAGGCCTAGCACGCTAGCATGCCCACCCTCCAGAACAAGAAAGAAGTCCAAACCACTCTGGTGGAATCGAGACCTCTTTCTACAAAGAAATAACCTTATTGAATTTTTCAAGCTCGCTAAACTAGCGAACGATGAGAACATCAACGAGGAATACAAGACGCTGCTAAGGGAGTACAAGACGGAAATACGTAAGGCACAGCGCAGCTCATGGAGAAACTTCTGCTCCAGCATTGAGAAAGTGCCTGAAACGGCTAGACTGAGGAAGCTGCTGCCAAAGCAACCCACAGTACAAAGTCAACTCAAATTAGACAACGGACAGTGGTCGGAGGGCAGCAAAGAAGCCCTGGCGGCACTAATGGAGGCCCATTTCCCAGGATGCACCGAGGTCACCGATGCCGAAACGCATCAGGACATAGCAACTGAGGAACAAACACCCCCAACAGACCTAATAACCCCAAAGAAAATGCAATGGGCTATAGATTCCTTCACGAGCATTAAGGCACCTGGACTGGACAGAATATTCCCAGCCATGTTGCAAGTGACCAAAGAGGTGATCATCCCATGGCTTCTCGCGATATACGCAGCATGCCTAAGAACAGGCTATATCCCGATCCAATGGAGAACCTCTAGAGTTGTCTTCCTCCCAATAGCAGGAAAGTGCAGCCATGTGAGTTTCAAGGATTACAGACCGATAAGCCTAACCTCTTTCCTACTGAAAACATTAGAAAAGCTGCTGGATCTACACATCAGAACCGAAGTAAGGGGATTGATGTCAACCAACCAGCCCGCCTACACCAAGGGAAAATCGGTGGAGACAGCACTACACTCGCTAGTAGCTACCGTCGAGAAAGCCCTCAACACTAAGAAATATGCACTTTGAGTATTCGTGGATATATGCGGAGCATTTGATAACCTCGCTACAGAAGCCATAATGGACTGTCTAAAAGCAACCAGCACCCACCCGTCAATCAACCTCTGGATAAAAACCTTCTAAGTTGTAGAATGGTGCAATCAGAGTGGGGCACCGCCTCCATGGTCAGAGGTGCACACAGGGGCACACCCCAGCGTGGAGTCCTGTCACCCCTCCTGTGGAACCTGGTGTTCGACAACCTCATTAAGAGATTCGAAAGGAAGGCCCCAAAAATAACAGCTTATGCGGACGACATAAGAGTACTTATCACGGATGTATGTCCGTCGACTCTCAGCTCCATAATGGAACGAACACTCAGGGAGATATGTGAGTGCGCCGATGGAGTAGGACTCAGCGCTGAGGTCAACCAAAGCACTCGAAACCATACTCGGAATCGACCCCCTGGACATCTACGCTAGGCTGACTACAGGTAAGGCAGCACAGCGTCTGATCGCACAGTTCAATTGGCATGGATATGATCAGTGCTACTGACTACATGATCCCCCAAATGTGCCTTGAAGTAAAAACAAATCTCTTTATGGGACCCGATGACTGGAAAGCGGGACGGGACCAGACTCAACACCTCAACATATACACTGACGGCTCCAAGATGAATGAAGGAGTAGGAGCAGGCCTATACTGTACGAACCCTGAAATAAGGGCGTCGTATAAGCTACACGACCGATGCAGCATATTCCAGGCGGAAGTCTTCGCCATCAAGAAGGCAGCAGAGGTCGCTCAGCTCACAGAGCGACCACACAATGCGGTTAACATATTCGTTGACAGCCAAGCGGCGATAAAATCCATGCAGTCGTCCGCGGTCAGTTCCAGGTCAGTTCCAGAAGTGTCCTGGCAAGCAGAAGGCACTAGACTCAATAAGCACGACTAAATCAGTGCAGATCTATTGGGTTCCCAGCCACCAGGGCATCGAAGGAAACGAAGCGGCGGACGTTCTGGCTAAAGAAGGCGTCGGGCTGGTAAACGAAAGAACCGAAAGCGCGCCGAAAGCGACCTGGAGAGGCAGGCCAAAAAGACGACAGACAGCTGGTGGAAGAACACCACCACCTGCAGAATCTCGAAAATCATGTGCAAGGAACGCAATGATAAACTCAGCCACTATCTGCTGCATCTTCCACGGAAGGATTGCAGACTGTTAGTGGGCATACAAGAAATGCAATGAACCCGGGGCTGTCGAAACCCTGGAGCATCTTATCTGCCGGTGTCCGGCTCTCTCAAGGGCAAGGGGAAGATACCTGGGCGCACCGATGCTGGTATCACTGGATGATGCCTCCAAGAAGTCGCCAGGAAAACTGCTTGCCTTTGCTAAAAATACCTCGATTCTGGGGGACTTCGGAACCTCAGAAACACCCTCGTAAGGTCCATACAAAGATCCGGATTACTAAGGGCCATTCTGGCCTATGAGAGGCCCCGTCGAGGGCCGTCCTAACCTAACCTAACAGCCAATCCTGCCTTAAAAAATACAGGATCACTGATTCCACGCTCGCTTATGACCAGCCACAATATAACCTTTTCAGGAAACTTTGTTTTTGTAATTTCCATAACATTTTTAGGTGGTTAAGTATTAGGAAGCTTAAAGTAATATTTCCGAGTCCAATCATGACCCTCCACTGCACAATGTGCGGAATTGCCAAATAAGTGGCATAAAGTCGAATAACGCAGATATCGAACTGAAACTTGGTATATTTGATAAGAATAGCACTCTAAATATTCAAACAAAATTTAAAGTTCATTTGACCACGCCTACCCCAATAGCCCATATAAGGCATCAATGCGTATACGTGATCACAAAGGAAAGTGTGAGAACTATAAATAAAGAACCACAATTTTAATATTTTTAGTATATAGATAGTAATATAATATTGATTATGATTAAATTCTTACTTAATAACAGGTCTTAATTACTAACTATTTCTAACAATTTAAGTAAAAATCATCATTTAGTTATTTTGCACTGCTAATTCAAACGCATATGGATTTATATCATCTATTTCTGAGTCGGACTCATTATCAAAACTGTAATCATTACTTAAAGGCTGAACATTTATTGGAAAATTATAACGTAGTGTTTCTAAAAGTTCAATGACATCTGGCGGAAGGGTTTTTTTTTTTATTTCGAGCTGCCCTTTTGTTAATGGATATACTTGAGATGAGGGGATCTGAAGAGTCCATAGATCTTTGATCTATGAACTAAAATCTTATGGAGAGTGGGTGACATAGGATACCATGAATAATGTAACATGTATGATCTAAGAGTTTTATCTGAGAAATTTTAAAATTTTAAAGCGTCGATTGCAAATTTGCAGTCAATACCTATTAGAATAGTATGCAGACTCTCAAGTAACTCCAAGTCGAGTTCTAAAATTGATGCAAATAACTTCGTATGTAAAAATGCGTTTCTCGCAGTGTTGCCATCGTTAGAGTTTCCACTTCCATTCGGTTTTGGCTTATCTACATGCAAACCCATTTCTTTTTTTTTTTTTAATCATTTCTAATTTGTCTTTTTCGTTTCTTACTTGCCATTTTTTAAACCCCAATCTGTATGATTGCAATTGCCGAGGGATTGGCTTAAAAGAATTTGTGTCGTAGGTTTCTCTCCCCATCTATTAAAGTAATGTGAAGGTCGTATGAGACAATGATCTTCCTTCCATTTGAAATTGGTACTACACAAGGAGTCAAGTTTTTTATTTGAGTATCCAAATAGTTTTTTTTCTGCAAGAATATGATCTTTTGTTTCCTTTGCGAATTCCATTTTGAGGGGTCGACAAAATCTTACAGACTGTGGAGTTATATTTTTCCAAAAACTTGTTCCTGCTTCATCTATAAGCTTCAGAGGTATCACGGTAGTAACAAATAAAGATTGATCAACAGTATCCGGTTCGTTCGTTTTAAATCTTATTTTGTACATACTTTGTCTAGTTGATCCATCGTATCCGTAACTCGCAATTAATGTTAAACTTGAAACGATTTCTAAGTTAGCAAATAACTCCTCCTGTAACAATACGATGCGGCTAGCAGTGTGGTTTAACAAATCTTGCAAGGTAACTTTTGCCATAGTTTCTGTAACAGTTATTCCCGTAGGTCTCAATTGCAATTTGGCTTCCTGGACATTTTGGTAGCTTGATATACATATGGCACAATTATGCTCTTTGCTTATTTGAAGAATTTCATTATATAACCGTTTGCTTATCGAGTTTTCCAGCAAGAATTCCAAAGCTTCATTTGTTGTTAAAGGTATTGGTTCTGCAATACCGAGCTTTCTTTTATCTTCAGTAGCCTCGCATTCAGAATTGCTAAAATTTTTAAGCACAAATGCAGTGTCACTTTCATTTGATTTCCTGGCTGATATTGTAGCAGCATGAATCAAAAGTTTGGTGTTGTTCTTATTGTTCATTGCAACATCGGCAGCTAGTTTTCTTTAAGACGGGGCCCTGCTGTATCATAGTTTAGCTTTGGTCTACCCAATCGAAGACTGTCCGTATCTTCTTTATTGTCCAAACCAATTTTTAAGCTCTTTGATAGTCATTGTGAATGTTTTATTCGAAATGTGCGCATATATCTGCTGCACTTTTGTAAATTTGAAGTAATGTAAATTTTAAGCTTTTAATTTTCTTTTTAATTTCACTAATGTTTTCATTGGTTAGCGAACATTCCGTCAATTGGCCAAATATCCAGTTTGCAAGAAGAGAGTAGAGTTGCGGCCGCTGTCGATCCATACGTCCAGCAGCGTTGAATGACAGAACTCAATGTGATCTACAAGTTAAAAATACCGTAAGAGCCGCAAAAAGCCGCAAACAAGATTGTTACTAACTTTTAATGCACACTCTCTACTTTATTTTCACATACATTAAATATCGCAGAAACACGCAGAAGGTTAGTTTTTACTCCACAGAAGACGAACACATATGTTAGGTTTTCTATCTTTTTGGACAATACAAAACAGTACACATATATAACATATAATAAATTTTAACACCAAATTGTTTTGTTTTATTCATTCTACATACCTTGGCCTCCAAAATCCATTTTTTACAATATTTTATTTTTCTTTTGTGTGAATTTGCCAAGCGCTCAAAGTGAATAAAATTGTCCCGCCAATTTTGTCGCAGGCATCAGCTGACTAATCAGCTGACTTTGAAGCTTGATCAGAATGACAGGGTTGCATGTTTGGCAAACGCGATCATCGATTTTTCCTATTTAGGGACTCTAGTTTAAATATACTGAAATATAATTATTACTTGCTTCCACAAAATTTGCGACTGTATGCCACTCATTTGGGAATTCCGCCCAGTGTGCACTGTGAAATACGTCTCATCATCCATTATGCAAACCTTTGAGCTTGCAGAAAACAAATTTCTAAAAAGCGCACGCAGCCGAAGTTTTATTTTTTTTCTCTGCACTTTTGTGACTTTCGGTACGGACTTAGAACATATCATTTATTTTAAACAACTCCCATGTCTTTTACATACTTTTTAACCGTTTTATCGCTCACGTTTTATTTAGCTGTGCGACTCACAATTTCAGCCTTTAATTTGGCTCTAACTTCAGACTGCTGCAATGGACATTTTTTTCCGGACCCAGGGCCTTTATTAATTTTTTTCCCACTCTGAACATCAGAAATTACTTTTTAAATAAAAGTTTTCCTAAAGCCAATAGCCGAAAAGTAATGAAAAATTTAATTTTTGGGCTGAGACGGGTTATTTGCGCAATATGCGCGAATCAATTTTCGACGCTCGTCTGTGTTCAAAGACATTTTAGTAACTACGAATTATATAGAAATCTAATTTTTGTTGCAATGCATGCTGAAATAGTACCGTTTATTATCGTGCGTTTTGTTTTCCTCTGTCAATTCTTGGAACTTTTTAAGAACATGTTCAATTTTGTTCGTATTTCGTTTCGCATAGGTTAGAAGGTACTGCCTTTGTGCGCTTAGTTGCTTTCTTTGGCTTGCCTGCCGTTCACTATTTTTCTGGTGGGAAACAGATGTCTGTCTGCACATCTGGTATCTTAGCCCGTCTCTTAGCTGATGTTTTCTTCAAAGAAGAAATGCATTTAGAATATGTTTGCACGGAGCTTTGCATCAGCTTGAAGCTCGAAGATGATGAAGATGAGGTTCTGATATCCAACTTTTGACCCAAGCAAGACGAATCGGCGCTGATCCTTTTCTTCAACACGAGCCTTAAACACAAGGTGCATAGTCGGAAATAACATCCATATTTCCAAAAGACCAAAAAAATTATGTTATGCATACATTTTGGCTGAATCATGATAGCGACCAAGCACGTTTCCGGTTCTTAGTCACACTATTTTAGTTACGTGCCACACAAACGAAATAAATAGCATACGAAGGTAAATCACAACGTACATTGACACCCTTGCAAAAAAAAAAATGAAACACCTTTTTTGATAATATTCACACCCATACACCTCACTTCGAAAACAATAAAAAACGAGTGGGAACGTTGTGAGCCGCGGCAAAGGCCGCAAAGGCGCTCATGAAGACGGACGGTCGGACGGACGGACAGACAGACATGGCTATTGATGCTGTTCAAGAATATATATACTTTATGGGGTCGGAAACGACCCTGGGTATTGTAAAAACGTTTTATATCGACCACTACATTTTTTTTGTTCGAAGTATCAAAGTATTTTTGTGCTCAAAGTATTAAACGTCGGCCGAAGGGGGTGGTTTTACTGGCAAAGGCATGTACCGCCAGCACCGCGGAAACTAAAAATTACTGCCAAACAAAAAATAAGCCAGGAATTTTTCGTTTGTGCTTTACTGGCTAAACGAAATCCACAGATTCTTATCGATAGTTGTCCTATCCACACGATTGTGGACTGAGAGAACAGCTGACATTCAGGCCATTGAAATTTGAATATATATGTGCCTATTAATACTGAAGTAAAAGTGAAAAATGAAGGCAAAAACTGTGCGCAAATCAAACAACGTTTCAACGTGAGGAGAAGATTGCTTTAAAAGGCAATTGAGGCAAGACCATGTCTAAGGCGGATCACGGAAAATATGCACTTTGATATTTTTGACATTTTGGCGCCTCCGTCTACGCTGTACTACTTGTTCCTATTTTTTGACAACCAACACAATCAATTCATTGAGTTAGTTATTTTCCTTTTTTTAATTTCAGTTAAATTTTTAAAATTGGCGCTGTTTACAAAACACAGCTGAATCATGATAGCGACCAAGCACGTTTTCGGTTCTTATTCACACTATTTTAGTTACGTGCCACACAAACGAAATAAATAGCAGATTTCTGTCAGTAATAGACTATTTACACTACAGTGAGTTAAGGCATTTATCGATAGGTAACTCAATAACTCAGAACTGGGGTTTACACTATAAAAAAGTTGAGTTATTGAGTTTCGGCTACTGGCACGTGCTTGTGTACATAAATTTTGTTTTATTTAATTTTAATTATTTTCTATGTGGCAGAGCAAGGTACGATAACGATGCTGCAGTGTATAGAGTTGGCGACGATGTCTGCAGCAACTGTGGAGTATTTGGATCAAATACCCAAGAAACGCATTTGTACCCTGGTAAGGAATTGGCATTTCAATTTATTTTATATTAAATAATGTATCCCAAATTATAATAGCCGCGATATGGATCTTTTTGGGAGAAGGGCGTTGCAAAAAACCTTGGAATCCATTGTTTAAGGAAAATTTCCGCAAGGAAATTTCACGGCTGCAATTGCAAATACGTTGAATTTTGGCTATATGTACATATATGTACATTACATATGTACCAAAATTAAAGTTTTTTAAATTGGAAATTGTTTATAATAATTTAATTTATATTAATTTATAATAATTCAATTTAGCGTTTGGCTAAGTTTTTCCGACCGAATTTTAGAAATCGACCACATTGTTTAAATGGTTTTTAATAATAAAATTGGTTTAAAGTATTGGTTTTAACAATTGCACCTTTTTCGCCAGTCATATTTTTTACGCGCCAACATTTAAATTTTGAGCTGCAAATTTTTGTTGTAACTAGTTGTGAAAATTCCACGACAGGCATATCAGGGTTGAAATATTCGGAAAATCGGACGAACTCAACTAAACGCAACCAAAACTACACTTTTTTGCCATCTACAGGTCCCCTATGCTTCCCCATGTAAACGAAACTCGAGTTTTGCCCGAAACTCAATAACTCAACTGTAGTGTAAATAGGCTATAAATTTCCACAGTGCTGGATACAGGCCTTAAGGACCTGTCAAAAAGCGACTTACAAATTTTCGATTGCAAAAAATCCCTTAAATTTATCATAGGAAAATTAAAGTAGCGAACAGAATAATGACAGTTTGTTTTTTTTTTAAGAATTTTTACAAATGTTCAAATATTTTGTTCAAGTTTTTTTTTTCAGAGGTAAGCTTTTTATACCCGGTACTCGAAGAGTATAGGGGTATATTAGATTTGTGAGGATAACGGTTGTGTGTAACGCCCAGAAGGAAGCGTTTCCGACCCCATAAAGTATATATATTCTTGATCAGCATCAATAGCCGAGTCGAAAAAGCCATGTCTGTCTGTCCGTCCGTCCGTCTTCATTTGCGCCTATATCTCAGAGACCATTTAAGCTAGAGAAACCAAACTTTCTATCCAAACTCCTGTGATATCAATTTAGCACAAGTTTATTTCAAAATTTTGCCACGCCCCCTTCCGCCCCCACAAAAGACGAAAATCTGTGGAATCCACAATTTTTAATATAAAAGTAAACCAAAAACGCAGAATCATGGGAAATTACTGTATCTATCAGATTGCCGAATCTGGATCAGGTGGGATCATTATTATGGACAGAAGAAACAAAATAAATTTCAATGGCTACGCAACGCCTGCCAAGCGCTGACTAGTTATACATGTCATGTAGAAATGTAGAAACAGATGTAAAAATCATAGGTAAACAAAAATGGAAACATGTATAAAAATTGCAAAAATGGTTTGACTTCATTTTTTATTGTAAATATTATTTTTTTTCCGAAAATTAGTTCGTCCCTTTTGAGAACATATAATAAATTTCATAAATCGTAGGCTCATAAATGTATGTATGTATGCATATACTGACTGAGTACCGGGTATAAGGCAGAGACGCGGCCTTTGCCGCGGCTCACAACGTTCCCCCTCGTTTTTTCATATAACTTGTATTGAACCTTGCAGTTCTGAAAAGCTGACAAATAAAGCTATTCAATGAATTGGAAGGATGGTGTTCAGAGCATTAGCCGTCAATAGCTCTTCAGATAGTTCAATTATTCTCGTATACATATCTCTCACGAATGTAAATTCCGCTCTCAGTCCATACACACACACATGATATTATTTCTTGCTGCTCATATTGCAATGCTTCTCTCTCTTGTAACACAGTCAGTGCATAATTCGTCATAGGCCGTGGCAGTTTCTAGCGGTTTCCCGCTATTTGGTTTCATTTCCACTTTCGACGTCTGCTTCAGCCTGCGCAACGCACTGTTGAGACCGGCTGCATACATTTATAATCCGTTATCTTTCTTCGCCCCTTCTTTCGTCGTTTGCTTCAGCCAGCGCTCGTGGCTGCATAGACCTCTCTCTGGAATTTCGAATTCGAAATCAGAGTAAATTTTCGATCGTTTGGTCGTCGCCTCGTCGCACTATCGCTTTGCTTTTGGCTCTCTGTGCCGGTGCAATGCATAAATACAATTTTTCGTCCTCGCTTTCGTATCCGTTCCATCTCTCTCTACCTGAATTCGCCGCCTTTGAGAGCAATAACGTTCACATCGTTAGATCTACGCAGCCGGCGTGATAAAGTTAGCGTGAAATAAAAAACATTAAAGGCTAAACATACTTAAAATTAGTGACGACAATGCAAAGTTCCGCCTCAGATGGCACACCTTCAACTGGCGCTTCGTCTTATGAAGTGTTAGACAGTGCTGATCCACCTACCAGACGGATTGCATTCTTGAAAAGCTGCGCCAAATAGAGATACGACCTGCGAGGACTCTTGGAATCACTGACGGAGCTGAAATCTATCTTTGTTGTGGCAAACACCAGTTTGGAGGAAGTGGATTTTCAATCCATGTCCAAGGAAATACCTGTAAAATTCGACTCGTCTATATTATCATTGAGGACTGTTCTACAGCGGGAGTTGGGCAAGCGCTCTAGCGGGTCCCAACCTCTTATATATGTATGTACATGGCAAATCGATCGCGCCTGCCACAGCTGCAGCTGCTCAAGTTCAGCGGGAAGTATATAGAGTGGACAAGTTTCTACTCTATGTTCAAGCAGTCATTGAAAGTTAAGCGCAGCAGAAGCTACAGATGACCGAGGATAACTACCGCAACGCTTTAAACCCCGATTTGCTAATTAACGTATCATTCTACTGGCACACATTAGAGCGGTTTTTGGCTGACTCGTGACGATTCATCAGTTGGCAAGTTGCGGACGTTCGTGGATACCGCCACCTCACGTCTTTACTCGTTGCAAGCGCTGGGAACCAAGGAGAAAATTGCAGATGGAGGAATTTGGATGGATCGACTCAAGCTAAATGGGAAGAAGCTTCACCGAATCAAGGTCTTCTATCCTGAGATAAATTGTCTGCTTTTCTGGATAGCAGATTTCGTACCCTTGAAAGCAATCATCATGCCATGCAAGGGCAACAGGTCAGGTCAGGTCAGGTCAAGGGTCAGGTTGGCAACCTACAAAAACCGTGAGTACGACACATCGAAAAGCGTTCGAAGCATCGAGCGCTCCCGCTCCGGTTTCTTGTGTGTTGTGCGAGGGCACGAGCCATACAACTGTAAATTGTGAGTGCTTTAAAGGTTTATCGCCTGATGAGCGCCACAAGGAATTAAAGAGGCTAGGTTTATGCGTAAATTGCCTACGAAAGGGCCATCACGTGAAAGATTGTAGTCTTCAAGCTTTAAAATACATTTTTAAAGTTTAACTTTGTTGCTAGTGTACGAGACGTGGAAGTGTGTGCAAGAAAGAGAGGAATGAGTAAGCGCTTGGCAGGCGTAGCGTAGCGACTGAAATTTCATTGGTTCCTTCTGCCCACAATACTGATCCGGCTTGATACAGATTCGGCAATCTGGTAGATCCGGCCATTTCTCATTAAATTGCGTTTTTTGTTTTCTCGTGTCTTAAAATTTGGGGATTCCACAGATTTTCGTTCTGTGATGGGGCGGAAGAGACCGGGGTGAAATTTTGAAATAAACTTATAGTAGTGTTGTAACACAGGATACTGGATACAAAAGAAATAATGACTAGTGTAATCAGTGGCCAGCAGTGTTGTATACTATGTGCATAGGAAAAGACCACGGAGCAGCGCAGTCGGCACACGCACAGTGTAGGGGAGTGTAAGGTATCGTGGCGTGTAAGGTATGGTGGCGGACTTGTCATATCTGGCATGTAACGTCACATCTAAAACTTTTGATCAATGTGGTCGATGTATTTTACCGTGCTGACATTTTATATGCAGTAGTATTAATGAGGGGACGTGTGGGAAGAGCTGCAAAATTGCACTCCATTTAAATTTAAGATACCGCTTCTGACAGAAATATGCTCAATAGATGTCAGCAACTGCCTGCTTTTGAAATTTTGAAAAATATTGGTTTTTGAGAGAGGGAGATGCAAAAATCAGAGTGTCCGCCACTATACCTTACACTCCCCTACAATTTGAGAACAATTTTCAACATAACGTGGGAAGATGCTTTTTCTTTTTAGAATATATGTATATGTGTCGGGGCGCAATGCTTGATTTTACAAAATGCGGCAAAGTCGATGCGCACTATTTTTTGTTGAGAGGCACTACTATGTTAATTATTCCCGGTACAAGGAACTTATAAGGGTTGAGCCTGCCACGAAATGATTGGAGTTTTAAATTTTTCGTGATGCTTCGTGCCTGTTGTCTGCGCACATTAACACACTTAGAGCATGTGAGTGTCTGCGTGCCGATGGGTTTTTGAACTTTAGTAAAGGAATATTCGAAGAACACATTAAAAAAAAATGTCGGGAAAAATTAGGTATATGTTATTGAAAATTCGAGTCAAAGCTGAAAACTGCACAAAAATTGGATTGAGTATTGATAAAAATAAATACATCTGATAAAGGATATCAACGAGGGAAACGTTGTGCGCCGTGGCAAAGGTTGCGGCTCTACCTTATACCCGATACCCAGTCAGCATATATGTGAGCTTACAATTTATGTAATCTAACGAATTGCACTTAGGAAAAAAGCCTCAAAATATTAAGTCGAACACTTTGGGCGATTTTTATATATGAGATGTTATTTGTTTCCATTTTTGTTTACATATGTTTTTTACATCTGTCTTCTAAATTTCTACTTCCTATTTAATTTCAGTGGTTACTGATATGCAGATATATGTATATGTCATGGGAGAGAGAGAGGGAATCAGTAAGCGCTTGAAAGGCGTTCCCTAGCCACTGAAATTTAATTTCATCCTTTTAGTTATAATATGGATCGACCTGTTTCAAATTCGGCAATCTGGTAGATACGGTCTATGATTCTGCGTTTTTAGTTTTCCCCTATCTTAAAAATTGTGTATGCTACAGATTTTCGTTCTTCAAGTCGGCGCAAGAAGGGAGGCGAAATTTTGATGCAGGAATAAAAGTTGGAACATTTTTTGCAGACTGAATCAATTTACAACTTTGAGTGCTCATATCACCTAAACCAAAGATCTGATTAAACTGTAATTTTTAAGGCTCTGGAAAATTATCTATTACATGCGTCTATTCAAGGCGCTCATAAAATTCTTTGACTTTTGCCACTATTTTCGAATGACGCTCCATTGTGCGTCGTCGTCAAAAACAGCGCTTGAACGTTCGTGCATCTCAATTGCATTTTGTAACTAGTCGTCTAGCTAATCCTCTTCTAGCTAGCTTCGGTTAGCATCGTCCTGAATTCATGGATTTCAGATTTCAACACTAGCATTACTGCCGTTGTTGGACAATCAACCTCGCGAGTCAATTAGCTCTGCTAATGTTTGAGCCGATCGCTAGGGCAACAAAGGAATATCACTGCGAGAAACGTTTCGTCAACCATTTCGTCAAATGTTCAGTTCGCTTGCATATAAATATAAATTTTGAGTCCTTCGGCGATTCCTACTTACAAGAAAAGCGGCGTTTGGAAAATATGGAGCGTAAGTTCGTACGTAATCCAGCTCTTTATGCACAATATTCGGAATTTATGATGGAGTACCTGTCATGGATCATATGTCCCTGATGCCAAACAAAGATAGGATCAAGTGCAAATAATTCCTGACTCATCATTAATTCATCACAGAGAACAGATCCACAACAAAGCTGAGGGTCGTGTTCGAACTGCCTCCATGTTCCAATGCATATAGTGAAGGGACGCTCTTGACGACGACATACAGGATCTTCAAATCAAACACAGTCACCCATGAGTCTAATCCTGCTTCGTTTTTAGCTGTACGAGCTATGCATCAGCTAGTCATGGATAATTTCTTTTCCGATCCATTGGGTTGAAAACAATTCTACAGAGTTTCTACGTGTACGACATCTCGCTTTCGTTTACATAAACTCATTCGGACTCATGATGTGCATATTTGGTTACGGTCAGAAGTTCATCAATAGGACGAAGTCACCGAATTTTTTTTCCTATGGTTCCTAGGTTTACATATGTTATTTACATCTGTCTTCTCTACATTTAATAACTACATCTTCGTCTTTACATACGGTTCGTGTTTATGCGAAAAGTGTATGCGAGAAAGAGAAAGGTAAGCGCTTGGCAGGCTGCAAGTTGACCCGACCTGATCCAGATTCGGCAGTCTGGTAGATACGGTCATTTCTCATGATTCTGCGTTTTTTGTTTTCTTGTATCGTAAAAATTGTGGATTCCACAGATTTTCGTCCTTTGTGGGGGCGGAAGGAGGCGTGGCACAATTTTGAAATACACTTGTGCTGAGTTGACATCACAGGAGCTTGGATAGATAGTTGGTTGCTTTATCTCTGATATTCTCTGAGATCTAGGCGCTTCTTTGGACGAATAGGCAAAACAGACAGGGTCGCGTGTGATTGAGAGCGAGAGGGAACGATGACTTTCGAAATGAGTTTCCTCATTGTGGCTATGTTAATGATCCGATCTTATCCAAAACTCTGATAGAAATGGTCATCCTCTATAATTCTGCGTTTGTACTTTTCTCGTATCTTCAAAATTGTGTGTGCCACAGATTTTCGTCCTTTGTGTGGGCGGAAGGGGACGGAGTGAAATTTTGAAATATACTTGGAGTAGTGTGATAACAGAGTAGTGTGATAGCTTTCATAGTCTCTGAGATCTAGGCGCTAATGAAGACTGACAGACGGACGGACAGACATGGCTATATCGACTCGGCTATTGACGCTGATCATGAATATATATACTTTATGGGGTCGAAAACGCTTCGTTCGGGGTGTTACCAAAGACAATATAAACACTAAGATGTCCAATGCTCATACAATTCTGTTTTGTAGGGAGGGTTGTTTTTCAAAAGAGCGCTATCTCGCTCGCACGAACTCCAGTGCGCTCGCAAATCTAAAAAAAGAATGAGATTGCTTGTATAAGTACACACGGAACTGTTAGTACGTATGTGTGTGTATGCGTGCTGAGCTGCCGAAATTGCCAGCAAAATACTTTTGAGAAGATTTCTTGAGACACAAATTTATTTGCTGAGTGTTGCTTATTGACGCGACGAATACCCTATAGACAATTAATATAATTTGATGTTATATCTGATATACATTTTGCATTTGAATATATTTACATTCGTTCATTATATTCGTTTATAGTACATTAATCAAAATTAGCATGTAAAGGATATACAATATATAAAGTTTGTTATATTTTGGGCATGCGTCATCGGAAAATCATAATCTCCATTCAATTCTAAAGTAATGCGTATTTTCTTCGACAGCGGCGTCGTCAACCACCAATACCAACAAGCAACCCTACAATATGTACACGCATACAGTTAAAGCTCAGCCTCACGTACAGAACGTGTGAAATTAAAGCGCTCTCTGTCTCTCCGTATATCTGTCTCTCTCTTATTCGCGCAGGAATACTTTTAAATTCCTGCCCGTCAGGAATCAAGCTGAAAATTTTGTATGGCATATCTTAGTGTTTATATTGTCTTTGGTATTACACACATCCGCTATCACCACAAATCTATTATACCCCTATACTCTTCGAGTACCGGGTATAAAAATACAGACGTAAAATACATTCAGGCGAAAAATGGAAAAAGATAAAAACATGAAAATTTCCGAAACGGTTTAACCAATATTGAGGACTTATGTGAGGAACTTATGTGCAAACATGAAAACATTAAAAAAAACCAGATATAAAATATAAGAAAAAAGGCATTAAAAAATCATTAACTATAAATATGATTATAGAAGAAAAAAAACTCAAGATTCATCTGAGATCTGAGACAATTTTGGTACACTGCTCATGCTAAAAGCTGCATATATTATAAAATGGTATTTGAAATAAAACATCAACATGATATATTTCAACCGCAATGCGCAGGGGTCCTCAATTTATATTTCCCAAAGGGGAATTCTTTCTTTTATTGACCGCAGTTATATTTGTATTAGTATTTTGTGGACGCGACTTTTTATCACTGGGCCGTTATACTCTAATGTATAACATTCGGCAAGTAATTGTGATTTCATTCTCATGTGTTCAAACATACCTTTCATTATGCCAAGGTTCTGTATCACCATGTGGCCCTTTCTTATAACTTGGTTGCCAAGCTGACGAGTGCCTGTCTTATTTGCGTTTTCAGATTTATTCTGAGCGCTGTAAAAAAAATTGATAAATATCTCATACATATGATAATACACGAGTTTTACGTACTTAGCAAAACCAATAAAGTCCTCGTGATTGGTATTCATGTAAGCCAGCTCAAAATCGATAAGAAGAAGAATTTGCTCTTTGCAACTATGCTCGCGTTGACGTACGTGTGTCGTAATAATGCGTTCTGTTTCCTCACGTAGGCGTGGGTACCGACCCATCTGTATCAAACATTATATTAGTAAATTTGAAACCAATATATATAATTAACTTACTTTAGCTGTGCACATCCGCACGACTACAGAAAGTTCCTGAACAACTAAATCTACGCACTTGATTACCGGTTCCTTTAGCAATGCTATTTGTCGCTTCACAATAGCCTCAAAAGCCATATCCGGGGTGAAAAGACCGACGCGAATACCGTGAATATTGCGAATGGCAAATGAAATCTCTCGCCGTAACTCTTTCTCATCACAGGCCATCTTAACAATCTCGAAGCGAAGACTGCATCGAAAGAAGAGTTATATTTGTACTAGGATTTTGGGACGCTTACCGCTCGTGAAAAATGCGATTGATCTTGGCACCACCAGAGAGCTCGTTTGTATTGACCAGAGCAGATCCGCTGCCTTCAATAGTCCGTTCAAAGTCAGACTGAAGCTGCTGTATCATTCTATATGGAGATGAGAAAGTTCGTCTGTTAATTCATCCCATGAAAGCAGTATTTACTCTACGGGCTTAAACAGTGTCGTATGATAAAATGAAGCTTTTTACCGATGATGTTTTATATATCGAGAAAGTAATGAAAATTAGCATGTTTTTTTCATCGATGTTTGTTATGCACACGTAAAAAGAAATTAAAATAGTATTGAGAACTAATACCTGCCATGTTACAGAACAAAAGGCAGTACAAAATTTCAAAAAAGTTTTCTTCGTGTATAAATAATGATATACAACTATATAACACTACTCAGCAAAGTTTTTTTTTCTGCTGTGGCCCAGGCCCAACATGACTTTTTCTGATAGATTTGGAGATTTATATTTTTTTTCAAGAATTATGATTTTTTTTTGTATGGTTTAGTTTTTTTAATGAATTTTTTTAAATTGGTCATATTTTTCCCAGAGGTAATGCTTCTATTTTTTAAATAACTTAAGTTTCTTATAACTGGTTGTATTGCACTGCAGTTCTAAAAAGCTGACAAATTCAGCTATAAATCCGACACACACACTTTGTAGCTGCAGCTTAACATCTGGAAGATACATATTAAGCTTTCAAATTCAAATTTCATAACTTTTTATTTTCCCCCGAAAATTTGACATTAAATACTCAGGAAAAGTAAAAAAAAATATTTCGTGGCTAACATTTTAGATAGACAAGGAAGGAGCCGCGTTTAAGGTATGGTATGTAAGAGTCGATGAATAAACGGCTAAGTTGCAGCTGTTTGACCAAACCGTCAAGCGCCATTTTACCAATAAAAACTTTTACAAACACAGACATTTGGTATTTTTTGTAAGAAAAAGGGGTATATATATTTCGTCTAACGGAGTTTATCGGCGAAATTCGGCTGCATTTGTCAGCTTTTTAGAACTGAAAAATTCAATACAACCAGTTATAAGAAACTTATGTTATGTAAAAAATAAAAGCACTACCTCTGAAAAAAATACCAGATTTTTAAAATATTCTCTAAAAAAAACTAAACCATAAAAAAAAATCATAATTCTTTAAAAAGATCGAAACCATAAAAAAAATCATAATTCTTAAAAAAAAATTTAGATCTCCAAATCTATCAGAAAAAGTAATTTTGGCCCACAGCAGAAATGTCGTGTTGACTAGTTAATGGTTTGACTATGTTTTGTAAGACCAAAAGTTACGGGTTCTTAAGTAAAGAGACCTATCGTAAAATTTAATCGTGCAAATGCATCTTTACAATGATTTTAAACTCACTGTAGCATAGCCTTTGTCTTAATGCTGGCATCGCCAGGCTGGAAGTGTTTGAACTCCTCGACCTCCTTCTCCAGGGTTAGCATCTGCTTCTGCAATTTATCACGTAATCCAGGTAATGTGTCACGTATATGATTAGTGAGTTGCTGATTAAGAACTCGCTGTAAGTATGGAGTGCCTAGCCGATCGGCCATGTGACGATATGACGAGTGGCTTAAGAAAAACTTGCGCTCAGCAGCCAACGCTTGGTGAATGTCTTTGCGCCCCTCTATATCCTTTTGTGAACGATTGACAACTCCGATATAGCCGCGCCGTAGGGGAAGCAGCTTATTCTCCAGGATATCACGCGCATCTGTCCCTTCGTCCATGAGATCAAGTTTTGTTATCACTCCAATAGTCCGCACACCCTGTGGATCTACCTCTTTGGCGAGCTTAAGAGCATCCGAGTTGGCCAGATCGGTGTTAGCTGGTGTCACGGCAAGTATTAGACATGTCTCTTTGCGAATAAACTGAAATATCATCTGCTTAATTTGCTGCTCAATATCCACGGGCTGATCACCGATTGCCACTTTTGTTAAGCCTGGCAAATCAATCAGTGTTAGATTGAGTACGTGTGGCGAATAAACGCGTAAATTAATGGGAATGTTTGAAATGCCTTTATTACTACCGGTAACACGATCCGTTTCATCCTCAATTTCTTTTCGAATCTCATCAAAATTCAAAAACTTTTTACCCTTACAATGAAGAAATTCTCCATATTCTGATTGCAGATTAAAATCCAGACATCAAGTAAAAAAAAGAAACGCATTAAATAGTTTATATTTAGTTGATTTTCAAAGTTCTTACCGGTAACTCCGTGGATCAGCTGTAGTATCAAAGGCCTACGAGTGACAATACCGGATCCCCGTGGTAAAAAATCTCTGCGAAAGATATAAAATATTCAATGAAGTGAAGCAACAACAAATGCAGCCTCGCAACGTTGGCCACAGCTTTTTCTACCCTTGTCTATTGATCTCTTTCTTATCAGATTTAAATATGACATGGTCATCCGATTTTTATACTGACTGGAGTGATAAAAAATAAGTACATGCTTGCATGATACGATGTTTATTATTTTTTATTCTCGGTTTGAACGCTGATAGCTGACAGTGTTGCCGCTCAATGTATTTTAAATTTACAATGTACATATTGTGAGCTCACGGAAATGAAACATCAGTAACAGCACATTTTGCACTTTAAATACGATTTGAAATACATTAGTATTACGAAGTTTAATAAGTGTTTCATTTTATTGCACATTCCTCCTTTTAACTTGTTAACCCATGCCAACCAAATTATTTCGAATACAATATATTTACTAGGAGGCAAGCCCTTTAGCCACTTGTTTATTGGGTTACGCCACCCTGAATTAAAAAAAATGTTATATTTTGTATGCCCGGCACTCGAAGTGTGGCAGTCAGAAGAAAGCGCTTCCGATCTCATAAAGTGCAAACATTCTTGATCAGCAACAATAGACAAGCCGATATACAACCAGCAAAAAAAGTCGCCTTCTGAAATTTCATGCATTTTTGATTTCTTTAGCCTTGGGTTTCCCCAATTGTTATTCGATTCGAATCAATTCCTATCAAAAGTACATACTAAAATTTTTTGATATCATATAAGTAGAATTTAAAAAATATATAAATTCCCAAATCACACTTTTTTAAGCAGTCATTTACGTTATTTAACTAAACGAACGAAAAAGATTCAGTAAAGTTGTAAAAACGAGTTATTCAACTAGAACTAAATTTTTTCTAATAGGTTGCTTTGTCTGTTGCAAATAAGTTATAAATTCATTATTGTTCGGAGCAGAACGACGCATAATTTCTTGTTTTTGATATTTTCTTTTGTTATCTCGAGCTCTCTCGTTTAAACTTCGGTTTATCTTTCATCGCTCTTGCGTTTGATCTGAGCTTTCGGCTGCTGCTTTATCTGCACCGCTCTGCCGTTCCGCTTCCGCACACTGTCAAATTTTACCGATAGATTTGGACACATACAATTTTTTAAAGAATTATTCTTTTTTCTGTTTAGTTTTTTTTTTAAGAATTTTTTTTTAAATCGCAAAAAACGGTTAAAAAACGTCTATTTAATGTGTCTGTCTAAATCCAAAAATGTTAGCCACGATATTGTTCATGATTTGTCGGCGGCCTCTATTCAGGTGGAGTTTTATAAAGCCAAGGCGCGGTCCATCCTAGTTCAGTTTGACGAAACGCGCGCGTGTAAATCATAGCGAAACAATGTACGCTGAATTCCACGCTGCGAGCTAGCCGCACAGCAGAAGCAGTTGAGCAAGGCAAATTCAACTACCAGGCCTCATCATTTCTCCGAAGAGGATTTGTTCAACACGTTATCTCGGAAATCGAGGCTGCCGCATCTGGTATTGGCTCGCTTCAGTGGGGACTGACGCAGACTGGCCAGATTTCTTCTTGATGTTTTGTTGACTAATGTTGACTGTTGTGGACAAAGTTGGAGCTGAGCAATTTAAAGAAATTCTAAGTGCTAGACTTAACGGGGCAGCACTAAATACCATACCATATCCAATGCAAACTATGGAAAATCTTTACAATTTCTTACTAATCGTTTCCACAAGTTCCTTCATTTCCAGGCACACGTAGTGCTGATATTTGGGCTACAAGGTGTTGAGATGCGAGTCTTCGACAGCTCAGCGATAAGGACAATGCTAATCTTCGTGAGATTTGGACTTTGGCATTATCAAAGGAAAATTAGTAGCTGGATAACAATACCCGGGGTAAATTGTAAGAAAACTAACCGAGCAATAAGCTGTCGAAGTGTCTTCATTTCTGGGAAGGCGATGCAGCATGATGGACAATCAGGAAAATGAGTTGGTAACTGAAACACCAAGCGATCAGGGGGGTAAAAGCATTTACACTGCTAGCTAAACGTAAGCCTCCCAAAATCAAAAATCTGCATGATGATTTCATGCTCAGCTTCACCACGTCACCACCTATTCCCATGATCTCGAAAATTACTTGTTGCTAGCTACGGCCATCGTGTTGATTAAGCGCGCGTTTCGTCTGGCCGGCCATCTGCAACTAAATCAGCAGCATTTTCCCGTTTCGATATCTGGCTTTGGAGAATCGTCGCTCAACTCGGATAAGGCTGTGGAAGTCGTCATGCAGTCGATATTGATTCTCAGAGCCATAGCTCTTCATTCAAGGCGATCGTTACAAAAGTCATCACCGACTGCTAGTCACTTAACGATATAAATTCTGCTGGTTGGGATGTACCGGAAAATATAAATTAAGCTAACCCTTTATTCTATAGATCTTGGCAAATCGATATGCTGATTGGCGTTGGTCGAACTGGTCGACCAACTGAACTGATCGAACTGGTTGATGGGTTTCCGTTGCTCTAGAACGCCAAACTTGGTTGGATCGTCTCTAGAGGCCTGGCAAACACCACCAACAATCGCTGCGGTCTGGCTGCGGCAGCTAGACCGCTCTATCTCTTTCAGAGGGGGGAGGATGTTCGGAGCAGATCGACGCATAATTTCTTCTAGTAACGTAAAGTAAGTGCCATCGAGCATACATTTTTGTTGTTGCTATTTTCCATTGCCATCTTGCGCTCTTTCGATAAAGTTTGCACTCTGATTTATCTGTCATCGCTCTTGCGTTTGACTTGAGCTTTCGGCTGCTGCTTGCTTTAGCTTGTTCGCTTTGATAGATTTAGTGCAGCTCCGACCACAAACACGCAAAAAAAAATTTAATATATTTGAATATATACATACATATAATATTATAATATATAATTAATATATTTGAATTTATAGAATATAGAATATATAGAATATATACAATATATACATATAAACTATATATATACATATATGATACATATGTACATTCGGTCATTATATTCGTATATTCTATAATAATGAATGTACAAAATACAGGCAGGCGGTTACGGCTTTCACTTACTTTTGCGTTTTACTTTTTCAACCAAAATATTTTGTTTTCATTTTAAGGTGCTCAAACTTACACAAATTGTTGTTATCGATATGTTTTATTTTCTCATCGTTTCTGACAAACAAACCAGCTACCCTGGTTGTTTCGTATAAACTCAGCGATATATTTTTAAATTACTTCTTTTGAAGCAAAACGACAAAAGAAAGTGCGTGATTTAAGAAAATCAAGACATCTTAGATGCAAAACCTGTAAATGTCACATGTCTTACGAACTGTGAGAAACAACACGCAAATTTAAAATTGCATTGGTAATATTCAAAAAATTAATTTGTTGCACTTAAATTCTGAATTAAATGTGGCGGAAATCTTCTGTCATTACCCAGGAGTACTGTTATTTGTGCCGTTATGCGAAAAAATGTATTTTTTTTAACATTCCAATAACCGCATCGGGCTACGTCAGCTGTAAAGGCCTGTATCCAGCACCTCGGAAACTAAAAATTACTGACAAACTTCATATAAAAAAAACTGGGCCAGGAATTTTTCGTTTGCGTATTCCTGGCCTAAGTATCCAGCAAGCTAAGCGAAATCCACAGATTCTTATAGATAGTTGTCCTATCGACACGATTGTGGACTGAGAGAACAGCTGAAATTAAGGCCAGGAATATACATATATGTGCCTATTATAACTGAAGTAAAATTTAAAAATGGAGGAAAAATCTGTGCGCAAATCAAACAACGTTTCAACGTGAGGAGAAGATGGCTTTAATAAAAGGCAAGAGGCCTAAAAGGCTCGTCCACGCTGTACTTCTTCTTCATATTTTTTGGCAACAAAAATGTCGCCACCAACACAATCACTCCATCATCAGTGGTTTTTATAGCAGATTTCTGTCAGTAATTTTCCGCAGTGCTGGATACAAGCCTTTAAACACGAATACGAAAAGTGTATTTGCCCTGACCAACTTTTTTCTAGTACAATTTGAGGTTGGGTTGCAAAAAGTATTTACAAAGAAGTCACAAGCTAAATTGCCCTGGTTATGGTATTAAATTTATCTTAATGGATCAATAAGTCATCTTCTTTTTCCCTTTTGTAATTAAGATTCGTCTTGTTGTAAAAAAACCGATTACTTATGTGTAAAAAGAGTAAACATTTTCGTGAAAGTGAAGCCCGAAGACTTCCTCTGATAATGAATTCGAAAGTAAAGGGTGTATGGCATGCACTGATTTCTCGACAGAGCCGTCATAAAACCAATACAAGCAGACAGACCTCAAAATAAAGTTGGTGTAAAGACTCCTGTGATATATCTCTGAATCAAGTTTGTTTGCCATATTTTTGCCACGTCCACCACTGCCCACAAAAAAATCTGTGGCGTCCGCAATTTTTGAAGATAAAAGAAAGGGGAAAGCGCAGAATCATGAAGATTGACCATATCACCATATTGGATGGATTAGATGGGATCATTATGAAAGCAAGAAGGAACAAAGGAAATTGCAGTGGCTACGCTATCCTTCTACGCGGTAACTCATTCTTTTTATCGCTCGCTCAGTCTTTTTCGTGCAGTGTGCGCACTGTGGCGGAAGGGAGAAAGATAAAACGGCTGTCAATTGGTGAGAATACAGGAATAGAGACAGGAATACAAATAATGTCAAAGAACAAAAACAAATAAATCTAAAAATGTTATAAAATGTTTGCTTGGCAAAAAAATCAATTTGTCACTTTTGCGAGCAGCGATATCAAACAAAATAAAATATTTTGTATAAATTACATAAATCATAAGCTCAAATATATGATGTAGAGTATATATATGTAGAGTTTGCGCACCCTAGTGATTCTGTCATCTGGGAGCAAATCAAAATAGGTATCATGTAACTATACTAAAGTATGTAAAAGCAATCGATGGAAATACCTACATATGTAGTTGCAAGGAATTTTCACATAGGTTCATATGCGCATGCGAAAAGAAACTCAACCGACATATTTAGATTACATGTACTTATGTAAATATTATGTAACCAGAAATATAGCACGTTTAAGTGCGTTTGTTTTCTAACATGAATATACTAGTGTATACAATAGATGTTTAGGTAGGATATACATATGGATGTCGATATTTATTTTATTCAAGCACGTACATACATAAATAAACATAGGTTTATAGCCCGTTATATGTATATTGCATGTACTTAGATATAAATATGTACATACTTAATTGTCATCATACAAATATTATTTTGTATATGCTTTTAATTTTAGTATTTATTTGTATGAAAGAAGTTATAAAAGAAAATACACAAGAACATTGATTTTTCCCAAACGCAAGCTTTGGGGCGTGTTGCATGTTATTGTGTTTGTAAAATTTCAGAGAACATGAGACCTGCGCGCTGGTCGATAGATAAAAAGAGTAATTCGACGTAAATAAAGGGAATGCAGGGTTAATGCTAGTGTTATACTGTTTCGATTTCTTGTTACAATTATGTCACACAAATTCAAAGACACTTGTATCTAACTATTTGTAATAACGAAAAGAACAACTTACGAAAAGCAATAAACAAACAACCAATTATTTTAACGATCGAATTGGGATTTAGTTGATTCACCAAATTTTCTCATACCAGATACATTTATACATACTTATGTACATAGTTATCTCATGAATTTTGATATCTTTACAGTGGTTTTATACTGTGATTTCTCCTCCTTTTTTTAGGTATAAACTATTATTTCGAACAATTAACAGTTTATTCTTTCACTATTTGTCACTATCATAGTCACACTATAATATATAGGGTTATTTATTCTATAGTGCTTTTTTTAAATGACATAAAAGTGGTTTTCCTTGCCATACGTCGAACTCTTATCCAATTAAATTTTTGATCGAAAACTTCATTCGGTATATTATACATATTGCTAATAAGAATCAATAGTCAGGTTTTTTTTTACCTTAAAGAAATGCTTTTACGATTCATACATACACATATGTATGTATAAATGTACGTATGCGAAAAAATTTATGAATAAAAATTTTCAAAGAACCATCTGTTTAATGCAGACGGTACATTTACATGTGTCTTACATATTACGGGACCACAAGAATATGAGTGCTATCAAAAAGCTGCTATGGACTGTTTGATCGGTAACAAGACCTATGTATAAGATACAGGAAAATTAAATGAGCATCGGACAACATATAATAAAGCTGAATCAATCAGTTTGCAGGTGTATTGAAAAGGCCAGCACACAAATTGTTTTGATTTTTTTTCTTATATGTAGGTATATGTACGTTTTATGGTCATTGCTTTACTTACTTGCCCACAAAGTTTTCCAGCACGGAACTCTTTCCTGCCGATTGACCACCAACAACGGCTATCTGAGGCAAATCCAATTGCA
Organism: Drosophila algonquin; assembly: GCA_035041765.1. Classification (NCBI taxonomy): domain Eukaryota; kingdom Metazoa; phylum Arthropoda; class Insecta; order Diptera; family Drosophilidae; genus Drosophila; species Drosophila algonquin. The sequence continues at coordinate 59,223 of JAWNKY010003023.1, forward strand.
TGTGAACGCCGAGCGATGTGAACGCATCTTGCAGCTTGTTAACAATAGGTATCAAGTTGTCCATAGTGAAAAGAGTGGGGTATCTTTGATTTTGTTTATTGGAATCGGCCTTAATGACGCTATAACGTTGTGTTGTAGTTTATAAATTAATAGTTCTACGTCGCTGCGCAACGGAGACGCCTACGTCGTTCTTTATTACCGTTCTCTTCTGTTCTAGACTAGCTGACTCTTTTTTCTAGATATTGATTTAAATGAGATCAGGAATTATCTATTCTTCCACTCACTATATTATACTTTTTTTCACTATACAGGCACTGCCAGTACTGAAGAGTGTGTGCTATTATCAATGGGAGAGAAAACAACTTTTTATTTATAAGCTCTATATTGTTCTAGGAATATATGGATAATACACAGCCATTAATTCTCACGTAAAAATGACACGTAAACTCATTAACACAATTTTCAGTCTTTCAGTTTGGTAATGAAAAAAAAAATAGAAAATTAGAAACAAGTAAAATTTAAAGATTGTGTTTAAGCTTTAATTCGAATACACATTTATGAAAATGTATATGCATGTGCGTGCATGTAATTTTATCACCGAAAAAAAAACCCTCAGTAAAAGTGCAAGCTAAATGTAATAAGCAATAAGGTAGAAATCGAAAATGGTTTGAACTAATTCTGATTAAACGAATATTTATAAATTTTAAAATAGTGGATTTTTTGCACATCAACCATAAAAGATGAATTGAATAACATAAAATTCTTTACGAACTGATGACCGTCGCCCAAGCCGTACAATGATTTTTTTTAACTAAAATAAGGGATGCAAATGTAATCATCAACTACATATATACGTATGAAGTATAGTTGAATTTTATCGAAATACTACCCTAATGCATACAAAACACCACCTACATATCACCAACAGAGCAGTGATGTATTTAGCTCAGCTGACTCGATGGCTGTCAATTTTAACAATCGGAAGTGACTTGCTCGAGCTATATGACAGCACAGTTCTTTTCGATTGAAAACTTGAAGACCACAGTTGTGTTTTCCTTGCATTTCACGTTTCGTGTCAAAATCTGAAGACTTAAAGTAAGCAAAGTAATTATTGTTACTAAAGATGTAGAAAATAAATCCTAAACGTTTGAATTAATAATCAAAACAGAACCTCATCCGATGCTTCCAGATAATTTGGATTAAATATTCATATGTACATACATTTTGACACAATACAATTTTAATACGTAAATTTTCTATTTGAAGCATGCGTTACGTGGCTGCATATTTGTTGGCTGTTATCGGTGGAAAGGAAGCCCCCGCTAATGCAGACCTTGAGAAAATTCTCAGCTCTGTCGGTATTGAGGTAGACACTGAGCGTCTTTCAAAGGTGATTAAGGAACTCGATGGCAAAAGTATTGAAGATCTGATCAAGGAAGGACGTGAAAAGCTGTCTTCGATGCCAGTCGGCGGGGGAGCTGTATCTGCTACTCCGTCTGCGGGTACTTCAGCTGCTCCAGCTGGTGTAGACAAAAATGAGGCTAGCAAAGAAGAGAAGAAGGAAGATTCCGAGTCTGAGGATGACGATATGGGATTTGCTCTCTTCGAATAAACTGGCTTTGTTGACATTCTACATAAAGTCGTATATAAAGCAAAACACGTACAGTATCATCAGGTTATTTCGCTAAAACGAAAAATTATTTTCGGTACGTATATCAATCAATTTCTTGTTTTTTTTTATGTGGACTGCAAATAGGTGTGATGAACCAAAAACTTCACCATCTTTCGACTGAACAAAATTATTGATGCTAATCAAGTTTATACTGATCATATGCCTCCACTTTCATAAGTTATATTCCTAATAACTACTAATTTTACACTGTTTTTAACCCATTTTCTTTTCTTTGTTGCAGAACAGTCGCCCTCTGAATTACATCTATAAAATTTGCAATTCAAAATTTATTTCACAACCCAAACACTTAAAAAAGCTCAATCATTTAAACCCTTATTTCCGTGAAATAAAATCTGCAGTGTTAAAACTTTATATACCAAATTAAGTCTGTTTTTTTATTTCTTTAGCTTTTATAATAAAACGAATCGAAAGTGGATCTATATATTCTCTAATTTACAAACATATGTATATAATATTCAAATCAGATCGATAAAATAATCAATTTTAAAAACATGAAATTTTTTATTGAACTAGAACAGCCAGATTTTGTATTCAAACTTGTGAAGTCATCAATACCCAGAATGAAAAAGATAACGGTAATTGTTAAGTCTGCGGACAGCCTCTCCAAAAATTGACGAAATTTTTTCCTGGATAGACACTGATTTGTCATGAATTTTGGTAAAAAAAAAATTTCGCGGCGTCGCTTTTAGTTTTTTTTTGTAAGTTCAACTTTCTTCAACTCAAAAATGGCTTGTGGGTCACTTGCTGTGTTGTTCATTTTTTGAAAAATCGGGGTATATGCAGGAAAAAAATTCCGTGAATTTTGGAGGGGTTGTCCACAGACTTAACAATTACAAAAATAACTTCAGATGACAGCCTAGATCTCAGGGTCTATATAAGACGGATCAGTCGAATTTATTATTACACTCTTGCGATAACACTGTTGAGTGTATTTAAAAAGTTTGCCTCGCCCCCACAAAGCATGCTGATCTGTGCCATGAGATAAACCATATCAAATGGGAGTCAGATCGGAACAGCAAAAAATGTAATTTCATTTGCTACGATAGCGTACGCACGCCCCTACTCATTTTCTCTCTTTCATACACTTCAGCGTGCAGTGTGCACGCCTGGGGTTTAACCGTAGACCGTAGATATAAATTAGATAAACTGGCGGCATGTTGTTGTTGGCTACATATACATATAAGAGAGCAAGTACATATGCATGCATGTTATACATGTATATGGAATACTGCCAGTTCATCTTTCGCTATATATGAATGTACCTAGATCTGCATCGAAAAGCTCCAAGGACTCTATGTCCATTATATTTTTCTAGTCGGTTGCCTTATTTAAAGATAAATGCATTTAATTTTTACAAGAAAAAACATGAAACAAGTTTAATGATCCGGTTCGTCATTGCAAGATACATAGCATATGTATATATACATATATGTATGTACCTTCAGCGTTCTGTGCGTATTAATTTTGAAGATGATTTACCCAAGCTTCGTTAAGTTTGTGTATTTTGTATTCGATCTTTTCAACAATACAGGTATGGTTAAGTTCAAGAACATCTTGGCGCATTTTGGGCCAACGAAGGTCTGCTGATAAAAATCTCTGTCTCGCCGAATAGGTCAAGTCCTTTTCTATTAAGTGTTTATTCAAGTCTAGATCCGAGAGGATACCGTGCAGTTGATAAAGATTTGTGCCCAGCCTGTCGCGAACAAATGTTATACAGGGCATTTTACCCATAAGACGCAGTTGTGTGAGCTCGTGTTGGAGTTGACCGCTATAGCGCCACAGCTCCGTTTCGAGAGCAGCTCCTTCTTGATCATCTGAGCGGCTCAGCCAATATACATTGATTTGGGAGAAGTCGCTTGAAATTTTCACACGGGTCACATGCAGGCCTAGTCCCAGAATCGATTGGGCTGCCGCTCCAGTAGCCAGCAAGTCTGTAATTTTTGTCATAAATAACTTGTTTAACACAGACATACGACGGGTGTTGTGTTTGTTGCTATGCGGGGAAAATTTTGCAAATGTGGAGCTTTGATACACAACCCTCGGTTGCTGGTTACCGCTAATGCTGCTGACATTAACATTTTCCAAGGGATACCAATGCTTCTTACTGCCCTTAAAGCGATTACCAAACAATTTTTCAAGAATTTTGCTCTGGCGTATCACATTATCGGCGTGTCTATTGGTGACTTTAGTTCGCATACACGGACGTTCAATCTGAGTTGAGCATCTTGCGATGACATTTTGTACCGCTGGATAAAATGAACGTAACATTCGATATGAAAATATTGCTAGTGTTCTATATTTTATTTCTTGTATTGCAAAATAATTATTTTGAAGAACAGTGTTATATATCATAGGTAATTATTAAATCGATTATAATGAATTGTATACGGTACTTGAGTTTTAATACCATCTGTACACTCAGCCCGTTAGGGGGAACGATGGGATTTTTGACAGACGGTGAAACTCCGACTCAAGGCATACTAAACAAGGCTTATTGGCTCGCTCGCTCTCTGTGTTTAACTTCTTAAATTTCAGTCTGCCTGCAGCAGTTGTGAGTTCTCCCTTGAGACTCTTTCTCATAACGCATTTGTGAGTCTCTCTCTCTCTCTTCCCTTCTGTCATTTTGAATAACTTCTCATTCCTCTCTATAAGCCTACTTTGTTTAGTATGCCTTGCTCCGACTTATACCCTCTGCACACTGAGCCCGTCACGGGGGAACGTTGGGATTTTTGACAGACGGTGAAACTCCAATTCACACTGGCACCGTCTACCGTTTAACGTCTAACAGCTGATGACAATAACAACAACTGAGTTTTTGAGCGGAAGATTTTATTATTTTTGTGTGGAAAAAAATGGATATGGAAGATTTAGCAATTATTTTAACTGTGGTTCATCCGCAAATTATTTTCTTGCAACAACTAATAATGTTGTTGGACGAAAAGGATAAAGATAGCGAATACAGCGGAATAATTATGTGCTGTTGTATACTGCACAATATGTTAAATATGTACAATAGCCCAATAAACTATAGTTGGGAGCTTTTACCAGAAGAGCAGAAAGAACAGCCCAACATCATTCGTTCGATTCTCTTTGTAGCAATCAGACTTGTTTTTGTTTTGCGCTCTGCTTATCTGCCTTTTTATCTTTTAGAAACAGCCGGAGTTTTTTGAATATACCAATCTAAATAAACTTTAAATTACCTGCTTGATTAGAGCTTTTCCGTAAGCGCGAGTGCATGCCCTTTAATTGTGTTTTTAGACATAATTTAATTATTTTCCTGTGTCGGTAGTCAATGTGTTTTGTTGTTTCTTTTTGTAAGTACACACAAAATCAAAATCTACCGCTCTCACCTAGTTGATCTATTGTTTTATCACTCTCTCCCTATTACCCAAACCAACATAACTGTTCTTCCTCTCTCGCTCTCAATACGTTCTGTGTAGTAGCGCTCTCTCTCTCTCTCTCTCAACTGAAGCTGCAGTAACCGCTCTCCTCTCTTTCTTATTGCGCCTTTATCGTTTATCTGGCACACTGGTCTGATATCTATTTATTTTGAAATTTTATTTGTTTATTTTTTCATATATATTATATTATTTTATTCTTTTTTTTTCTCATAATGGAATACATTGTTGTCTGTGCAAAGAAAACCTGCAAGAAGCAGATCACCCATGACCAGCCGATTATCCCCTGCTGGCTCTGAGATAGCGTAGTGCACGCTTAATGCGCTGGGTTTTCCGGTCTCGTGGGTGATGCCATCTCTTAAAGAAATGGCCTACATTACAGCTGTGAGGCATGCCGTCCGGTTGAGAAGGAGATGGCAGCATTTATGAGGCAGACCCGGAAGGGCTTCAGGGAGCTGACCGTGGGCTTCAAAGAGCAGTACGATCGGCTCCTATCCATGGAGTCTCAGTTTAGTGGTTTCAAACTACTGACTGAGTCGCCTAGGCGCAAAAAGGTCACTCCGCGGGATCTGCATGTGCCAACTGCCCCTCGGCCGGCCGATGCTGACAGGCTGACTCCGACCACCCCCATAGTGCAGCAGCTGATTTCGTTTGCTACTCCAAAGGCAACGACAGCTGCTGGTGATGAAAATTCGGTAGCCGAATTTATCGCGTCGGAGAGCATGCAGCCAAAATCGTCTGTAGCGTCCGTGTCCGTAATGTCAAACTCATAAGCTGTCCCCGCAATTCCGACCCCACCAGTGAATATACGTCCCGGACCACCGGGTATTACCATCACAGGTGATAGGCCTGTGGTGCCAAGATTGGTGGGGATCCCACCAAAGAGACAAGTTTTTGTCTCACGGCTAGCCCCTGATATCCAAAGCCAAATAAAAGCCGCTGATTTTAAGGTGGAAAAGTTTAACTTATCTTATGCCAGGGAGATAGCTTCATTCAAAATAAGTGTCTCCCAAACTCTCTATAACACCATTTGTTCGGCCAAATTTTGGCCGGACCATTTGGTGGTGATGGAGTTTAAGGCAAAGAAGAAGACTAGGCCCCCAATAACTCTGCCAACAAATCAGACCAATGCTCCATCTTCATCTTCCCGCTCTACCTCCACCCGTACAAAAAACTAATAGATTCTCTCTTAGTGACTTATCAGAATGTTCGAGGCTTACGTAGTAAGCTCAGCATTCTTTTCCAGGATAGTGTCGTATTTGCATCCCACGCTATTGTGTTTGCCGAGACCTGGTTACAGCCGGATATTCTTAGTTCCGAAGTTTTGGCAGGTCGGAAAGGATCGTTCGTCTCGACGTGCAGGAGGGGTTCTGATTGCTGTGGACTCAAACTTCACGTCGGAACTTTTCACAGTCCAGATCCAGCAGGAACTGGAATATCTGTGTGTAAGACTGATTCTTCCCGCTTTCTCAGTTTTCATAACTTGTTCGTATATTTCACCTTCTTCGGATATCGCAATTTACGAGCAGCATTTGTCCGTCTTAACCGCTATTTCTTCCTCGCTATCTGACAAAGATCACATGATAGTTCTTGGTGACTTCAACTTGCCAGGAATTGTTTGGTCTTCGGCAAATGAGTCTAATAGCTTGGTACCCATGGCACGTCATGACTTTGTTGACGGCTTGATTGATCTGTCTCTGTCTCAAGTTAACCATGTTAAGAATTCCTTGGGCCGATTTCTTGATCTGTGCTTTGTAACGGATCCGACCTTAGCGTTGTTAACTCTAGTCGCCCCGCTCACTATAACTGAAGATGCCTACCATCCTACTTTTGATGTGTCGCTCGACCTAGGACGAACGGTACTGGATCGGTCGGGTAGACTACCCCAATGTGTCCGCTGCTTCCGTAAAGCCGAGTTTACGAAGCTTAATAATCTCATTAGGGATTTTGATTGGTCCGCTTTATATTTGTGCAGTGATGTTACGACAGGCACAAACATTTTCTATGATGCACTGGACTCACTTTTTGTCTCTTGTGTCCCACATTCCTGTCCGATTAGATCGAGAAAAGCCCCTTGGTTTACCAAGGAGCTATCCCATCTAAAAAACTTAAAGTCAAGACTTAATAAAAAATTTCAAGAAGTTGGCTCTCCTTCTTCTCTTTCTTAACTCCGTCCGGACCCGGTGAGAACACCGGCTTTACTGTTCGTAGATCATGAAGCAACGAGCTTTCATTTAGCAAAGGACTGAAAATGCAGTTCGACTTCGGTAAACCGTAAGGATACGGCTGACCAGAGTAAACGTCCTGCGAAAAGGTAGTTTGAAAAAAACGGGCAAACAGATCGGTAATTGCCTGATCATTATCTGCCGACGTATTAAAAAAGGATAGCAAGGATGGGTGTGCAGACGTTCTACGCTTAAAGATAAAGATATACCAGCAATAGTTCTGCTGATGATAACCAGTCAGCAGAACAGCTACGATCTGCTATAGCAATGTATTTTTTTTCTTTAGTACGTTAATATGCAATGACTGCACCATCAAGTGGCCCAAGCGACACCAGCCGATGGCTGTTACGCGCGGATCCCAGGCAAGAAAGCAGCCCTCCCGCCCAACCGACCGAGGGGCGCAGCCGCTTAACGCGTGACTCGTTAACCGAATCGATCGCGGACATGCAGGAAAGATAGGTGTTAGACTAGTGTTCGAGGAAAAGTAGAACTAATCTAACTAAAGAAATTATGTAATTACTTATTAAGCTGGGTGCTTATCCAGCACCGCGGAAACTAAAAATTACTGCCAAACTTCATATAAAAAAAACGGGGCCAGTAATTTTTCGTTTGTGTTTTCCTGGAGTCTGTATCCAGCAACGTAAACGGGATCCACGAATTTGTATCGATAGTATCGATATTCACATGAATGTGGACTGTGAGAACAGCTGATGGGGTGCCAGTAAAATATATGTGCCTATTTTTACTGAAGTCAAAGTGAAAGGTGTGGGTAAAATTTGTGCGCAAAACCAAAAAGAGATATGCAAATGTTTAAAGTGAGGAGAGGATTGCTTTAATAAAAGCAATTAAGGCAATATCATGTCTTTAGCGGATCACGGAAAATGAGCATTTTGATAATTTGGACATTTTGGCGCCTCCAACTGTGCTGTACTTCGTCTTATAACCATATGTGCCGCTACCAACACAATCACTTCATCGTCAGAATTACTTTCATTCCTTTTTTTAATTTTAGTTTAATTTTCAAAATTGGCGCTGTTTACAAAACACAGCTGATTCATGAGAGTGGCAAATCACTTTTTAGGTTCTTGGTCACATTACATTAGCTGAGTTCCACACATCCGAAATAATGAGCAGTTTGCTTTCAGTAAAATTTCGCGGTGCTGGATACCAGACTTAACGGGAAAGATATAAAAGTATCAGTAATTTAGGACTAGGAAGGGAGTTAGTGGTAGATATAATATGGTAGAGGGAATTATAATCCGAGCATAGGACCCTAAATGGTTCATGCTAGGAATAATTGGATCTACAAAGCGGAAGAAACAAGGGTGTATAATTCCTAGTGCTTCTAATAGGAATCGTGAAGTTTATGCGGCTCAACAGGTCAGGGCTATCTACGTTACCCTTGATCAAGTTGTGCACAAAAATCAAACCAAGCACTTTCCTACGTTTAGCTAAGGTTGGAAGGTTTATTAAAAGCAATCTATTAGAGTAAGACGGCAGCCTCACACCTGCATCCCAGCTGAGGCCGCGTAGAGCAAAAAGTAAAAAGTTTTTCTGAACTGATTCCACATCGTCCTGGTGTACGTTGTACTGAGGGCACCATACACATGAGCCGTATTTTAAAATCGGACGAACCAGAGAGGTGTTGAGAGTCTTTGTTATATAGGGGTCGTAAAATTTCTTTGACCACCTCTTTATAAACCCAAGCACGCCCATGGCCTTATTCACCATGGTGGAAATGTGTTCTGAAAACTTTAACTTGGGATCTAATAGAACACCAAGATCATCAACCCGGGTAATTCTCTCAAGAGAACCACCACAAAGGGTGTAAGGAACCAGAAAGGCGCTGGAGCGATGACAAGTCATTACTTTACATTTTGAAGCATTAAGGTTTAATAAATTTGCACAACACCAAGACTGAAATCTATCGAGATCGGATTGCAACCTGGATTAGAAAGAAATGTCCTTATACTGGACACAGAGCTTAACATCATCCGCATACAAAAGTACTCGAGAGTATATTAATACAGAAGGCAGGTCATTTATAAAGAGTGTCAAGAGTAAGGGGCCTAGATGGCTGCCCTGTGGTACACCCGAAGTCACCATAACTGGTGAGAACAGGGAGTTTTTGAAAAGGACTCTTTGAGACCTAGAACAAAGGTAGCTAGAGATCCATCTCAGGAGATTGGGCGGGAACCCTAGAAGGTCGAGCTTTTGTGCTAGGAGGGAATGGTTTACAGAGTCGAACGCTTTACTAAAATCGGTGTAAACAACATCCGTCTGTAAATTACCTTGAAAGCCTTTAATTATAAAGGAGGTAAACTCCAATAAATTAGTAGTGGTTGACCTCCACCTTATAAATCCATGTTGAGCTGGAGATGTTAGTGATCTGCATAGGTGTGGCAGGTGCGGAGTAAAAATGTTCTCAAACACTTTAGGAATAGCGGATAACTTAGATATACCTATATAGTTTATTGCGTCAGACTTGCTACCTTTCTTATGGAGAGTAATTATAAAGGACTCCTTCCATATCGGGGGAAAGCATGAAGAATTTATGGACAGGTTGAATAGTTTAAGCAACGGCCCACACAGAAACTCGGCACAGTACCTGAGTACACAGCCGGGAACTCCGTCAGGACCCGGTGAAAATACCGGCTAAGGACTGAAAATGCCGTTCGACCTCGGTAAACCGAATGGATACGGCTGACCAGAGTAAACGTCCTGCGAATAGGTAGTTTGGAAGAAACGGGCAGAAAGATTGGCAATTGCCTGATCAATATTTGCCGACGTATTAAGGAAAGATAGCGAGGACGGGTGTGCGGACGTTCTACGCTTAGTGTTTACGAAGCTGTAGAACTGTTTAGGGTCCTTAGAAAAACGTATCCTGCATTGAGATAGGTAATTCTGATAGCATTGAGCGTTAAGAACTGATTTGACCGAGCCATTACAGAATGAGAGAGAGAGAATAAGGAGAGCCAACTTTTTGATATTTTTTATAAAGTCTTGATTTTAAGTTTTTTAGACTGGATAGAATGGTAAAACAAGGGGATTTTCTCGATCTAATAGGACAGGAAAGTGGGACACTAGCAAGTTATGAAAACTGAGAAAGCGGGAAGAATCAGTTTTACACAGCAATTTCCGTTCCTGCTGAATCTGGACTGTGAAAAGTTCCGACGTGAATTTTGAGTCCACTGCAATTAGAGCTCCTTCTGCACGTCGAGTCGAACGATACTTTCTATAAGTTTTGTACCGACCTGCCAAAACTTCAGAACTAAGAATGTCCGGCTTTAGCCAGGTCTCGGTAAACACAATGCAAATGCGTGGGATGCAAATGCGACACTATCCTGGAAAAGAATGCTGAGCTTACTACGTAAGCCTCGAACATTCTGATAGGTCACTAAAAGAGAATCTATTAGTTTTTTGTACGGGTGGAGGTAGTGCGGGAAGATGAAGATGGAGCATTGGTCTGATTTGTTGGCAGAGTTATTGGGGGCCTAGTCTTCTTTAATGCCTTAAACTCCTTCACCACCAAATGCACCGGCCAAAATTTGGCCGAACAAATGGTGTTATAGTGAGTTTGGGAGACACTTATTTTGAATGAAGCTATCTCTCTGGCATAAGAGAAGTTAAACTTTTCCACCTTAAAATCAACGGTTTTACTTTGCTTTGAATATAAGCAGTCACATTCTTATTTGTGAAGTCAGGGGCTAGCCGTGAGACAAAAACTTGTCTCTTTGGTGGGATCCCCACCAATCTTGGCACCACAGGCCTATCACCTGTGATGGTAATACCCGGTGGTCCTGGACGTCTATTCACTGGTGGGGTCGAAATTGCGGGGACAGCTAATGAATTTGCAAACATTACGGACACGGACGCTACAGAGGATTCTGGCTGCATGCTCTCCGAGGCGATATATTCGTCTACCGAATTTTCATCACCAGCAGCTGTCGTTGCCTTTGGAGTAGCGAACGAAATCAACTGCTGCCCTTATGGAGTGGTCGGAGTCAGCTTGTCAGCATCGGCAGTTGGCACATGCAAATCCAGCGGAGTGACCTTTTTGCGCCTGGGAGACTCAGTCAGTAGTTGTAAACCACTAAACTGAGACTCCATGGCTAGGAGCCGATCGTATTGCTGTTTGAAGCCCACGGTCAGCTCCCTAAAGCCCTTCCGGGTCTGCCTCATAAATACTGCCATTTCCTTTTCAACCAGACGGCATGCCTCACAACTATAATGCAGGCCATTCCTTTTGGAGATGGCATCACCCACGAAAACCGGAAAACCCAGCGCATTTAGCGCTATCGCAGAGCCAGCAGGGGATAATCGGCTGGTCATGGGTGATCTGCTTCTTGCGTTTTTTATTCCAACGGATCCCACAAGGGGCGAATTAAATTTTGGACAATAAATAATTTTTCAAAAAATTAAGTCAAACCATTTTTTGAATTTTTATACATGTTTCCATATTTGTTTACATATGCTTTTTGCGTCTGCTTCTACATTTCTACATGACATGTATAACTACATATTCGAGACGTACAAGTGTTTGCGAGAGAGAGAGGGAATGAGTAAGCGCTTGGCAGGCGTTGCGTAGCCATTGAAATTTAATATGTTCCTTCTGTGCATAATAATGATCCCACCAGATTCGGCAATCTGATAGATAAAGTAAATTCCCATGATTCTGCATTTTTAGTTTTCTCGTATCTTCAACATTGTGTACGCCACAGACTGTCGTCCTTTGTGGGGGCGGAAGGGGGTGTGGCAAAAGTTTGAAATAAACTTGTGCTGAATTGATATCACAGGAGTTTGGATAGAAAGTTTGGTTTCTCTAGCTTAAATGGTCTCTGAGATATAGGCGCAAATGAAGACGGACGGACAGACGGACGGACAGACGGACGGACAGACAGACATAGCTATATCGACTTAGCTATAGATGCTGATCAAGAATATATATACTTAGTGGGGTCGGAAACGCTTCCTTCTGGGCGTTACACACATCCGTTATCACCACAAATCTAATATACCCCTATACTCTTCAAGTACCGGGTATAAAAATCAGAAATCGCAGAATCATAGAGGATGACTATTTCTATCAGAGTGTTGAATCTGGATCAGATCGGACCATTATTATAGCCACAATGATGAAACCCATTTCGAAAGTCATCATTCCCTCTCGCTCTCTCTCACACGCGACCCCATCCGCTTTGCCCATTCGTATTTTGTGACGCCTAGTTCTCAGAGACTATAAGAGCAAAAGCAACCAAACTTTCTATCCAAGCTCCTGTAATATCAAACCAGCACAAGTGTATTTCAAAATTTTGCCACGCCCCTTTCCTCCCCCACAAAGGACGAAAATCTGTGGAATCCACAACTTTTAAGATAAATGAAAACCAAAAACGTAGAATTATGGGAAATTACCATATCTACCAGATTGCCGAATATGGATCAGGTCGGATTAATATTATGGCCAGAAAAACAAATTAAATTTCAGTGGCTACGCAACGCCTGCCATTCCCTTTCTCTCTCTGTCCTAAACACGTCCGTCCGTCCGTCTTCATTTGCGCCTATATCTCAGAGACTATTAAAGCTAGAGCAACCAAGTTTTGTATCCAGTCTCCTGTGTGATCACACTACTCCAAATGTAAATCAAAATTTCGCCCCGCCCCTTTCCGCCCACACAAAGGACGAAAGTCTGTGGCATGCACAATTTTGAAGATACGAGAAAACTAAATACGCAGAATCATAGAGAATGATCATTTCTATCAGAGTGTTAAATCTGGATCAGATCGGATGATTATTATAGCTACAATGAAGAAAACCATTTCGAAAGTCATCGTTTCCTCTCGCTCTCTCTCACACGCGACCCTGTCTGCTTTGCCTATTCGTTCAAATGAGCGACTAGATCTCGGAGACTATACGAGCTAGAGCAACCAAACTTTCTATCGAAGCTCCTATGATATCAATTCAGAACAGGTGTATTTCAAAATTGTGCCCCCACAAAGGACGAAAATCTGTGGAATCTGCGTCGGAAATGCTGGGCGTTACACACAACCGTTATCCCCACAAATCTAATATACCCCTATACTCTTCGAGTACCGGGTATAATTGTTTTTTTTTCCTTCAAAAAAACTGATATCAGTCCAGTATGCTAGATAAACGCCAAAAGAGGAATCAGTAAGAATGATAGCGGCTACAGCAATAAATAAGAAATAAAATACAATTTAAAAATATATTTATTCATTTTTCTTTGTTTTAAACAAGCCAAGAGATCTGTTAAGCGTATGCACGAGTCCGAAGCCCCGCCTTCAGGCAATTGAAACAGAGGGAAAGCTTCTTCCCTTCTTTGTGGCACAGCAACGGTGACAAATTAACGAATATCTTGCAGGAAACGATACCATGTCCTGCTGAATGGCAAAAAATGCATCCAGACGAGTCGGTGGAAGAATTGGAGACAACAAAAGTTTTCTTTATATGCGTAGAACTATGGTTTTTTCTCACCTGAGCGCTACTAGCGCTACAAATTCTCAATTTTCTGGCACCGCTTCTCCAAGTATTCATAGAACTCCTTTGCTGTAGGGATAGCATTCGACGACAAGTGTTCTTCCCATTTTATTTGCGTCTTAGCGTTCAACTTCTGCAGCAGCATGTTGATTATCATGCAATTGGATATCTCCAAATCCGTTCCCAGTGTCTGCAAAGCACGCATATGCAAATTGACTGCATCCGAAAACTCCCGAAGCCTTTTAGGAGATGGCGAATCCACTCTCTTGAGCCCAAGAATCTTCTTGATGTGTGCCTGAAAAACAAGTCGCTTGTTACTAAAAAGTTTATTGAGTATGTTAAGCTAATGAGCTTTTTCACTAGCTGTTACGATGTGTTGTTTAAATAAAGGGTCGAGCGGTTAAATTAATAACAGGTACAGTTTATTGGGAGATATGTAGACCGACGAAGGCGTATGTATATTTAGGCGAATTACGTATGATAACCCGATTAAAGATCGATTCAACGAATATGGTATGATGCGATACGATCAGCTCCAGACTATATGTAGTCCGACGTATTGCGTATGTACATATATGTATGTGGGTGAACGGTAGATGCGATTTAATAATGACGAAAGACGGTCTGATGGCCACGAAGATCAGCTCAAGACAGTATGAGTGCAAGGTGCAGACTATATGAGTGATAGATGCCGACCATATGAGTGATAGATTCAAACTATATTAAGGGCAGGCGGGCCGAATTGCGATGGTGAACGATCGAGAGAGTGACGAAGAAGGCGATGATACGAGAGAGCGATGTATAGGCTGCTGCAGTGCGGGAACTTATGTCGAGGTACAATGTGATGCAGTAGGTAGTATAAAATAGCAAACAATAAAAGGCATTTAATTTACAGCAGCACCACTGGCTATGACTTAATTTATGTCGACTAAATATCGGCTCGGGAAACCAAACAAGATCATTCTGGAATTTTGATTGGTTGCTTACTAATTCATCTATACGTTTGCCCTGCAGCTGCTTCTTTTGGTGCTCTATTAGCATGATTTCCATCTCTGTGGTCCACTGCAGCCTACCGCCGCCTGCTCTTCTCTTATTTTCTGCATTGTGTTCAAATTTTAACAATAAAATTATTAAATTAAAAATATTTACATATACATATGTATAAAGTTACCACTAGAACTTCCTGCTTCTTCCATTCTTCCATTAAATTGTGTTTCTCTTTTTTTTTTTTTTGTTTTTTTGGCTGTCATTGCTTACATATTTGCAGTGAATTCCTTTTCTTCGTTGTGAATGCCAATTTTCAAGTTTCGCATTTGAAAACCATCGGTTAAATATCGCGTAGAAACGTGCGGTTTAGGAACATTCTAAATAGACGGTGGAACTAAGTGGGAAATTCTCGGAACGGCAAAACCTTACGTAACGTCTAAAAAATAGACGGTAAATGGTAAACGGAGCTCAGTGTGAATAGGCCATTACACTGGCACCGTCTACCGTTTACCGTCTAAAAGCTGATGACAATAAAAAACTGAGTTTTTCAGCGGATTTTTTTTTGGAAAATGCACAATATAAGCGATTTTCTCAAGTGTGTTTTAAGACTATTCACGCTGTTGGATGGTGACATTTATTTATTTATTTCCATCTTTAAAAAAGCTTATAAGATCACTCTGGAATTTGGTTTGGCTGTTTATTTACTCCAGGATCAGATATTCCCGACTTTCAGCTTTCTTATCCTGCTTTCTGTGGTGATCCTTCTGCTCTTCTAGTTCTTCTGTTCCTATATCCGCAAGTACAGTCCAGGCGTCCATCGTAGTGTGCATGGGAAGTGGCCCCTTGTTGGCAGAAAATGTGCTGCAGCTGCAGGATCTGTGCAGGTCAACCCCGCTTATTTTGTTTTCTAAAAACAATTGATCTGCCTCTGTGAATTAAAGGCATCCTTCATCGAATCTGCCATCTCCATATAAACATGGTGGTTTTTGCGTGCTCCCCGCCATTCGTCCATACTCTCCTGCCAAATATGTATAAGATTGATATCTCTGTCTCTGTAGATCCCCTCAATGTTATTGCTAATGAGTATCACTTATTTACTGCATAATATATTAACATCAAATTAGTATATTACGAATACATACATATATCTATTAAACTTACAATCACTAGATTTGTCTGGTCCTCCTTCCATTGTTTTCTTTCTTTTAAAACTTTTCTATAAAATTTAGTCAGTCAGTCAGTGTTTACATTTTCGCAGTGAATTTCAGTTTTTCGAGTGATTGCCAAATATTTAGGGTTGCATATAGCAACCATCTGCTAAATATCTCATAGAAATGTGCAGTTTAAGAACATTAAAAATTTGCGGGAAAAAATTTTTGGGAAGTTTTCGGTACGGGAGGAAGGTACGTCTAGGAAATAGACGGTAAACGGAGCCCAGTGTGAATAGCCTTTAAGTCACCTAATAGCCTACAGGCACTAACCATTCAATATATAGACATGACAATTCATGTAGCGAAAATGACCGCACGGCAGTCTGACATCAGCTACACCAGGAGACCAGCTACACCAGTCGTGAGAGTGTATGAGTGCACATGTATTCTCGCTTATTTTGCGTGTTGTGCATGTGTGGATCAGCTCCTCGGCGAGTCGTGAGAGTGTATTTGTGCTCATGAGCATGCATGTACAATGCGTGTTTGCAAGTGTGTATGAGCGCACAACTGAAATTTTCGCTTTCCAAACTATGCTTTGATTTTTGTGCTCGCGCCACCCTTCACTTTAGCATTATTGGAGTCGGCCCTTTTTGAAGACGCTTGATACCAGAATAACTGTTATTTTGTACATGCTTTAGATTCTAACTTTGTTTAATATAGAATATACTAATATAATAAGCTTATATATGTATATATATTCAAAAATATATATTTCATTGTATGGTGTATTGTAGTATACAATAATATATTTGATCATATATAAAAAAGTAGTATGCGCTAAAAAACATATATACATATATCATCCTTGAATATGGATATTAATGACATATAAATGGGTAATAAATGGGTCCACACGGATTTTAGTGCCACACTTGCGAGTCAAATTTGAAATCATCCCTCATTTTCTGATGCGAATTTCCATCCACAGAGAGAACTTGCAAGTACATTCATATGTGTGTGTACGTGTGCAGAGCTGCCGAAATTGCCAGCCAAATATTTTTGAGAAGATTTCTTGAGACACAAATTTGTTTGCTGAGTGTCGCTTATTGACGCGACGCACTAATACCCTATAGACAAATAATATAATTTGGTGTCATGTCTGATATACATTTTGCATTTGTACATATTTACATTCGTTCCTTATATTCGTTTATAGTACATTAAACAAAATTAGAATATAGAGGATATTCAATATATACAATTATTGTAATTTTGTGCAAGCGTCATCATAAAATCATAACTTACAATCAATTCTAAAGTAATGGGTGTTTTCTTAGACAGCGGAGTGGTAAAAAACCAATACAAACAAGATATGTACACACATACAGCTAAAGCTCAGCCTCACATACAGAGCGTGTGTTCTTTGCTGCTGTTCTTCTTCAACTTGTTCACGAACTGACCTACCGCCACAAAAGAAATGAAGAACTGGCAGGATGGGTGGGGGTGGGTGTGGGTTGGTGGGACACTTGGCCGTGGGAAAAAATAAATCTGTTATTTTTTTTTTTTATTATATCAATTATTATATTATTATTGCCTATGAAAAAGCCGTTAAAATAATCTAGGTGCGACACGCTTTTAAATTTTTTCATGGCGCATTCCCAGAGGAAAACTAGCGATTGACAAGTGGTTTCAAATATACATATGTAGGTAGAAATATATATATTTATAATAGTATATATATACAATTTGTTGATAAAGTCCATATGTCTATATGTACATATGAATGTATATTCATTATACATTATATTATACATTATACATTATGTGTCTTAGACGCGGTACGGCACTGTTTCTGGAGAACAACAATGAGTTCTTCAAGGAAAGCTTCAGGATGGCGAAGTCCACCTTCTGTTTATTGGTAAGCCGGCTTGAAGTTCTTCGAAAGAAAGACACCAATATGCGAGATGCGATTCCGTTGGAAAAAAGAATTGCAATTGCCCTCTACACATTGGGGTCTTCCTCTGAATACCGAGTAATTGGTAGGCTTTTCGAAGTGGCAGCCAACATTGTCTGCAAAATACTGCATGCATGTTTTCCAGCTGAGTGATCAATAATTATAAAGGCTGGCTAAAACTCAACAGTTTTGTTTGCCCTAGTGGATTTTAGGTAAGATATATTAAGTTTATTAAGTGCTTTATAGTCTTCCACATGTATTTTCTTTAAATTTACCTCGGACATAGATTTACGTATGTGAAGATCGGCTCTCTAGGCAGGTGCAACGATTTGACAATATATCAATTGCACAATATAATATTGCACAACGGATCGAAGCGTCGGCAATATTGGAGCAAAAACTTAAGCAAATTTGAGGAATGTACCAGTAATGCTTTGAGATACTCCAACAAACTTATAAAGCCATACCCATTCTCCACAGCCGCTTAACTGAAACAGCAGAATTTCTACTACAACCTTTATAAAGCTAGAAAAATGCGTTTTGCCATTTACAGGCACGCTTAAAGTTTATTGGCAAAGACCCTTAGAGCTTTGAGAAGAATAGCGACCTGCTGCCTACTGCTTAATATTTTAAATGTTCACAACAGCTCCATTAATGATCATAGGGATCTGCTGAATTCAAGGGAGGAACCTGAACAGTCCGATCAGAGCGAAATTTTGCTGACTTGAATTAGTCTGCAGAAATAAGTAGATCTGATATTGCAAAACATTGCTTAAAAAAAATTTATCTTCAGATAAATGCATATTGCGCTGTTCAAGCTGCTCACTTGAATTTATTAGAACCCAGCTTTCATTAATGGAGCTGTTGTGTCTTTTCTCCGACTTTTCTGACGTTTCGATCTGTTGTTCAAGGCTAGAATTTCGATATATTGTCGAAGCGCCGAAATTTTCTTTAGAGCCGAGGTTCACATTCGCAAATCTATATCTGCAGTAAATTTAAACGTTCCGTACGGCTTCTTAAATATATAAAACATAGTCTTGTTCCTAACATTTTACTTTGATTACATTTTAGATACAACTATCCACACCCTTCTTGGCATACTTTCATACAAATATTTTAGCGTTGCAAAAAAGACTTCCTTATCGAGTTCATTTATTTGTCGAACGCCACAATTAATTTTTGCACATCAATTAGTGACTGTTGCTGCCGCAGTCGAAAAATAATTACATATCCCATATTAGTTGTTAAATTTTGACAAAATGCAAGGAAACAATTTTTTATTTGTTGTTGTCAACTGGGTTTTCCATTGATGGTGGATGGTGGATGTGGGAATCGAGGCTTCACATATTTAAAAAAATCCCATCGTTCCCCGTAAATGTGCTGTGTGGGAAAAGGCTATAAAACATAGACATTTTTACCAACTACAATATGCGGCTAAGAGCCCGTAATTGGCTGCTGCTGCTCCGAACATTCAGCACCCATTGGAAGGTAATGGCTTTCCACAGATCCATAGTGATATAGTGATATTTTCCAACGGTCCGCTTGAAGAGGCCTCATTGGGTGTGGATGACGGCTACTCTGATGGTTCCATTTTTTTCTGGGATGTTAAGCTGGCCACTCGGCCGCATTGAGAGCATTGAGCATTGAGAGCATGCGGCCGAGTGGGCGCTTTAACCGTCGCAGCGTTTCTTACCTGATCTTGACGGGCACCGCCACTTTCTTCGCTTCTGAAGAAGTGAAGGATGCGCAGCACTCCATTTTCTCCAGAATGCCTGCTTTATTTGGCACAAACGCTGCCATCGACTCAGGAGGTTGACCCTGATATAACGTCTAGGTCGTCGAATTCAGAACTCGGTACTCCAATAAGAAAGTGATTTGGCGTGAGCACATCCAGATCTTCGGAACATTCTGTAATTTTAAAAAGCGGTCAGGAATTTAGTAAAGCAGAGATTTCACAGGTCATGGCATGAATTTTATCAATCGATTCCAATAGAAGCGCATAGAATTGATTAAGCCGACTTATGGGAATCGGTGCAAAAGGTTCAAAATCTCATTTTTTTTCCAATAAAATTTGTCGCGTTGTGTGACCAGATGATTCAAGGTTTGGGACTTAAAAAACACCGTAATGCTGCCAAAAAAAGATTCTGTGGATAAATCTCGAACAACTTAGAAATGAGTCGCTTTAGTACTAAAAAATACAAAGACAGTGATATAGCATTTGGTTGGGTTCTCACTTCACTTCACCAAATAAAGACAACACTTTTTTCTTCCCTAGCTTAGGCACATATGCTTATTAACGTTTATATTAGGTAGTGTTTACAATGTATGTATAATTCGAAGACGTGTGTATGTAGTGCGAACATAACGGCCTTTGATATATACGATTCCGATAGCTAGAAACGCATGTTGGCAAGGCAGCAATTTGACTAGGAGATTTTGCTAATAGGGCAGGATTTTGTTCAGGATCATGCTGGATCGGTTCCGTGCTCGGCGACGGCAATCAGCATCAGCGCCCGATTGTATATGGAGCAGTGTGTGATACTTACGTTTAGAGTTTCGCATTTAGACTTTGCAATTTAATACTTTGAAAATTTTCAAATTTTTTTCATTAAAGTGAGTTTATTGTGTTTTTTGCAAACTATTCAACACAAATTCAAGATAAGCATATCAGATGTGTTGGCCTAATATTGTTCTTCAATTATATGAAACGTTTGTGAAATACCTATCGAGTGATCGTGGAGTGGAGCGTTTCACTCGTTAACAGAATTAAATTCGAATAATTCAATTCATTGCAACAATTGCGGTCGGCCATATCACTTGAAATGCGTGAAGATGGGCAACCACGGTTGCAACACCTGTTGATATGATATGATGTATGATATCAGTGATAAATAATACATTTTCAGTAATTTTTCACTAATTTTTCATGATATTTTCTCATTTATTTTTGAGCCGTAAATAAAAGAATTTCGTATTAGATTCGATGACTATTATTCAGAATTTTGATTTCTTGCTGACTGAACAGATTTATGTTGTTGTTTATAAATGAAATCTGAATGTTCTTTAAATGAAATGATTCACCCCACCATTTTTAAAAAATCGAAAAACGAACATTTTCGAAATATCCTCATAATATTTGGTCGTAATTGCAAATATTCAAATCCGAATGCATAGAAATTAAGAAAAATATCAATTCTTGCGATTTAAGCCAGTCAAAAATTATAATTTTTTAGGGTGCTTTGAAAAATTTTTTCGTTTTTATACCAGGTACTCGAAGAGTTTAGGGGTATATTTGATTTCTGGTGATAGTGGATGTGTGTAACGCCCAGAAGGAATCGTTTTCGACCTTATAAAGATGGTATTCTTGATCAAAATCAATAGCCGAGTCGATTTAGTCCGTCTTCTTGAGCGCATAGATCTCAGAGACTATTAAAGCTAGAGCAACCAAGTTTTGTATCCAGTCTCCTGTCTATGTTATCACACTACTCCAAGTGTATTTCAAAATTTCGCCCCGCCCCCACAAAGGACGAAAATCTGTGGCATGCAAAATTTGGAAGATACGGAAAGCTAAGAGCGCAGAATCATGGATAATGAAAGTATCTATCAGATTGCCGAATCTGGATCAGGTAGTATCATTATTAAAGCCAGAAGGAACAAATTTAATTTTAGTGGCTGTGTAACATCTTCCAAGCGTTTACTCATTCCCGCTAGTTCTTGCACACTCTTCAATCGTAGATCTAAATATGCATATGTAGAAATGTAGAAGACAGATGTAAAAAAAATATGTTAACAAATATTGAAACAGATAGCATCTCATATATAAAAATCTCTCAAAGGGTATGAATTTCAAAAAGTTTAGTTTTGGTTGCGTTTAGTTATAGCCTATTCACACTGAGCACCGTTTACCATTTGCCGTCTATTTTTTAGACGGTACGTTAGGTTTTGCCGTTCCGAGAATTTCCCACTTAGTTCCACCGTCTATTTGGAATGTTCCTAAGCCGCACGTTTCTACGCGATATTTAGCCGATGGTTTTCAATTGCGACTCTTGAAAATTGGCATTCACAACGAAAAAATGGAATTCACTGCGAATATGTAAGCAATAACAGCCAAAAAAAAAAAAAAGAAACACAATTTAATGGAAGAATGGAAGTAGCAGGAAGTTCTAGTGGTAACTTTATACATATGTATATGTATATATTTTTATTTTAATAATTTTATTGTTAATACTTGAACACAATGCAGAAAATAAAAGAAGAGCAGGCGGCGGCAGGCTACTTGAGATAGCTGAGCTGCAGGGTTAACGTAGAGATGAATTAGTAAGCAACCAATCAAAATTCCAGAATGATCTCTTGGATTGTTTAAAACAAAGAAAAAATGAATAAATAAGTTTTTAAATTGTATTTTATTTCTTATTTATTGCGACTAACGCAATACTTTGCTATAGCAGATCGTATCTGTTCTACTGACTGGTTATCATCAGCAGAACTATTACTAGTAGCGGGCTGTTCTTTCTGCTCTGCTTTCAAAGGCTCCCAACTATAGTTTATTGCACTATTGTGCTTATTTAACATATTGTGCAGGATGCAACAGCACATAATTATTCCGCTGTAATCGCTATCTTTATCCTTTTCGTCCAACAACATGATTAGTTGTTGCAAGAAAATATTTTGCTGTTGCACCACAGTTAAAATAATTGCTAAATCTTCCATATCCATTTTTTTCCAAACAAAAATATAAAAGTCTTCTGCTCAAAAACTCAGTTTTTGTTATTGTCATCAGCTGTTAGACGGTAAACGGTTCCAGTGTGAATCGGAGTTTCACCGTCTGTCAAAAATCCCAACGTTCCCCCGTGAAGGACTCAGTGTGCAGAGGGTATAAAGTTTGTCTGATATTCTGAGTATTTCAGCCCTGATCTGCCTATCGGGGAATTATCTCCATTAGTTACAACAAAAATTAGCAGCTCAATTTTTAAATTTTGGCGTGTAAAAATTATGTCTGAGGAAAAAGGTGCAAATAGACATACAATCGTTCACACCAATGCTTCAAACTAATATGATCATTAAATCAATCAGTAATCTATTACATTACTATAAACAATAGCCAACTAAAAAAAGTTTAATATTGGTAAATAAAAACCATGGTAATTTGCATTGCAAATATGCTTACATTTGTAATGTTCATATATAATGCATATATGTAATGTAATGCACACATATAAAATAAACATGCATGAACATATACAAAAAAGGCTTACAAGGTTATTTGCAACGTCGCGAAAAATTCCATATCGAAGCTATTATAATTTGGGATATATAATTTAATATAGAAATAAACCTTAGAAAATGAAATTTCGATTATTTTTGGATGCGTTTAGTTGTTATGGTATTTTAATACTCCATAGTTTCTGAAGGCAACGTCACCAACTCCATACACTGCAGCGTCGTTATCGTATCTTGCTCTACCACATAAAGCATCATTAATTCTTGCTCGTTCTTATTAATGAAATTAATTTAACCAAATTTATAAACACAAGCACGTGCCAGCAGCCGAAATTCACTAACTTAATTTTTGAATAGTGTAGACGCCAATTCTGAGTTACTGAGTTAACTCATTTATCGATAGGTAAAACTATGGTGTAAACAGGCTATAAGTTAACTCATTTATCGATAGGTAATTCAGTTTAGTGTAAATAGGCTATTACAGTATACTTTGAAAATGAGAAGGTATATTTAGGTATATTTCTGAGAGCCAGACAGTATATTTTATCGATAAGTCCGTCCATCAGTGGGGCAGTCATAACAAACCAAGTATTAACAGGAAAAATCAATACCGTTAGAACTACACATATGTATTTTCTAAGTGCTCTATAAAAAGATTTGGTTAACAAATTTAGTCTATTGCACCTGTGTTCCGCAAACATTTTGTGTTCGAGGTACACCTATCAAATCAAGAAATTTTAAAGGTACACCAAAGAAAAAGCACAGGCGTTTCTTGTTTTCGATTTAATAGTAGTAAATGTTGAAAATCCCAATTCGCATAAGTAGGTTGTGGAAAATGGTATTGGAATGGCAAGAGCAAGCTTTGAATTTGCAACCAGCAATACGCTATCTCTACTTCGGAAAATTATAGTCGTAATATCCGATTAGTTTTTAACTCCATGGATTCTTCCTGCTCTTTTATCGGTAAGTGTACAAGGGTAATATCCGAGAGTGGATTTCGTCCTCAGTCCTTAAGTTTCAGGTTATTTTCCTAACAGTTCATTTTGTCTACTATGTAGCCATCAAACCTTGCACTTATTTTTTAATCAGCACCCATGACATTGGAAACATTTCATTATTAACATTGACAGCGTGGTTGTTCCTTAATGCCAACCTATCGCGAAAGCTTTCCATTTTTCCGAAGCCGTTAGCATATGCCTTACATTTTTCTGTCGGGCTCATTAAAATGAGCGAATATGTGGACCAGATAAGCAAGTTTTACTACCCAGTCGCCTTTTTTAACCCTGAAACAAATTCTGAACTCTGGGTTTCTAAAAACACCTGGGCCTAATTCTTTAGCTTATCTGTATGTCTGAGAAAGCACTTTTCCGCGAGAAAGCTGTCGTTCTCCTGTATGAAATATAAGTTACTAATGATTTGCTCCCAATTCCTAATACAGAAGAGAGTTCAAGGTTCGCGACTATTATAAAATCTCCCAATTTTTCCCAGTCATATCAAATGCTTCCTTTGTACATGTGCATATTCAGTTATACGATTCCATATTATCCCTGCAGTACTGGCGGTGGCGATTGACCATGCCGAACTACCCACTTGGGTGGTTCGTACATGGGTACCTTCCGAAGTAACACTTTGGTAGGCGAACGCCGAACCACTCAAAGAATAGAAAATAATTTATCTCTGTATACTCTACAACCCACTGCGTACCACCCATCGTACTAGTTCGGTGAGCTGCAGCGTCTCAACAGTAGACGAAAGAAACGAAAAAAAAACGAAGAGAGCAGGTAGCCTAAAATGATGCTGCGCTACTCTGTTTTCTGTTTTCTTTTATGCTTTCAGACATTCCATTGCTGGAATATTCTATTGCTTTACTTTTGGCTTCAGTTAGTGACGAAACGCGTGTTCAATTACAAGTGTGACAAGTAAAAGTGAATTACAGATTATTATACAATAAATTCAGTAAACCAAAGGTAAGAAAAAATCAACTTAACATAACTTTACAATGTACAGCATCTCAAGAAGGAACTAAAGGAGAAATATGCAGAAAAAATGACGTCCGGTGAAAAATAAAAATTTGAGGACAGCCAAATGAAAAATGTAGAGGAATTGGGAATTGCCATGTTTAGAAATGGAAGTACTGTAGTGTTGCTTGGTAAGCTTATTCGTTTTTTTGTTTTCATTTTTCCGCCTATTACTTATAGTTATATTTTATATTTATACATAGATGCAATAACTGTAGAGGCAGGGACTGGGTTATCTGAACAACAAAACGAAAAAAAAATATTTTAAAGATACAAATAATAATATTAATGTAAATGGCAACAACCCAAACAAGCCTATGAAAAATTAACTACACAAAAATTTATGAAATAAATGAAGTTATGTACTAAACATTTTTAAATTTGTTTTCCTTTTTTTTATTAGCCCACCAGATGGGTACCCATTTCACAACCCACCTGGCGGATACCCATTTCACTACCCAATATTTGGGTACCCATAGCGTTACCACCAGAATACCACCCAAATCACAAGTACGCGGTAAACGAAGTGGCGTCACTGGTACCCATGTCCAATGACATTGCGGATAAAAATGGAAATTAAGTAATGCATTGCGTAGGGTTGGTCGGCGAACCAGCGGTGGTCTGTTAGGCGTTGGCGATATCACCACCGCCGAACTAGTACGCAGTACTGCAGGGAAAGTTAAACTTTTTTCAAGCCAAAAATGGCTTGCGCGGGTCACTTGCTGTTGATGTTGTTGATTTTTTGTTTGGTTTTTGCTGGTTTTGTTATTGTTTTTGTTGTTATCATTGATAATTGTTATTGTGATAGTTGTTTTTTGTTGTTATAATCACCAATTTGAAGGAAAACTAACAATGAATAACAAAGCAATTGAAATATTTGTGCAGTCTAATTTTATTGAAGCTGCGAATCGAGCTATGAGATAGCTAAATTGGAAACAATGAAAGCGAGTTTACGCTACACTATAGCGTGCCATTGTAACGGTAAATGGTGTGTTATTTTAGTTACTCCTCGACTTCAGAATCCTGTGCGAGACATAAATATATAATAAGATGTGTCGTATAACACTACTCGACAAAATTCAACTTTTTTTTTCCGCTGTGGGCAAAAATGACTTTTTCTGATCGATTTGGAGATTTAATTTTTTTAAAGAATTATTGTTTTTTTTTCATGGAGTAGTTTTTTTTTAAGAATTTCGAAAAAATCTGGTTTTTTTTGTCATAGGTAGTGCGCTCTATTTTTCATATAACTTAAGTTTCCTACAACTGGTTGTATTGAACTTTGCAGTTAAAAAAAGCGGACAAGTGCAGCTATAAATCCGACTCAGACACTTTGTAGCTGCAACTTAACGTCTGGAAGATATTAAGCTTCCAAATTGAAATTTCATAATTTTTTTCGGTATTTTTCCCGAGATTTTGACTTTGAAAGCTCAGGAAAAGTCGAAAAAATATATTTGAATGCCTTGATTTTTGATTTGAAAATAAACGGCTCAGTTATAACCGTTTGGCCAAAACTTCATATGCTTCATATGGCACTATCCCAAATGTCATTTTACCGTTAAAAACTGTTACAAACACTGATTTAGGTATTTTTGTAAAAAAAAACGAGAGGGAACGTTGTGAGCCGCGGCAAAGGCCTACCCTATACCCGGTACTCAGTCAGTATATATATACATACATATATGAGCCTACGATTTATGAAATTTATTATATGTTCTCAAAAGGGACGAAAATAATATTTAAATTAAAAAAATGAATTTTTTGGAATTTTTATACATGTTTCCATTTTTGTTTACATATGCTTTGTATATCTGCGCCTACATTTCTACATGACATGTATAACTACATATTTGAGACGTACATGTGTTTAGGACAGAGAGAGAGAGGGCATGAGTCAGCGCTTGGCAGACGTTAAGTTGCAGCTACAAAGTGTCTGAGTCGGATTTATAGCTGCACTTGTCCGCTTTTTTTTAACTGCAAAGTTCAATACAACCAGTTGTAGGAAACTTAAGTTATATGAAAAATAGAGCGCACTACCTATGACAAAAAAAACCAGATTTTTTCGAAATTCTTAAAAAAAAACTACTCCATGAAAAAAAAACAATAATTCTTTAAAAAAAATTAAATCTCCAAATCGATCAGAAAAAGTCATTTTTGCCCACAGCGGAAAAAAAAAGTTGAATTTTGTCGAGTAGTGTTATACGACACATCTTATTATATATTTATGTCTCGCACAGGATTCTGAAGTCGAGGAGTAACTAAAATAACACACCATTTACCGTTACAATGGCACGCTATAGTGTAGCGTAAACTCGCTTTCATTGTTTCCAATTTAGCTATCTCATAGCTCGATTCGCAGCTTCAATAAAATTAGACTGCACAAATATTTCAATTGCTTTGTTATTCATAGTTAGTTTTCCTTAAAATTGGTGATTATAACAACAAATCAACAACTAAAACAATAACAACAATAATTACAAAAACAATCACATCAACAATTACAACAACAATTACAACAAAAAAACAACACAGCAAGTGACCCGCGCAATCCATTTTTGGCTTGAAAAAAGTTAAACTTTAAACATTAAAAAAAACGAGGGGGAACGTTGTGAGCCGCGGCAAAGGCCGCGGCTCTACTTTATACCCGGTACTCAGTCAGTATATATATATGTACATACATATATGAGCTTGCGATTTATGCAATTTCTTATATGTTCGCAAAAGGGACAAATTAAAAAAATGGGCAAAAAATAATATTTCAAAAAATGAAGTAAATTTTTGGAATATTATACATGTTTCCGATTTTGTTTGCATATGATTTGTACATCTGCTTCTAAATTTCTACATGACATGTATAACTACATATGTATTTGAGACGTACAAGTGTTTAGGACAGAGAGAGAGAGGGCATGAGTCAGCGCTTGGCAGGCGTTACGTAGCCACTGAAATTTAATTTGTTTCTTCTGGCCATAATATTGATCCCACCTGATCCAGATTCGGCAATCTGGTAGATATGGTAATTTTCCATGATTCTACGTTTTTGGTTTTCATTTATCTTAAAAATTGTGGATTCCACAGATTTTCGTCCTTTGTGGGGGCGGAAGGAGGCGTGGCAAAATTTTGAAACAAACTCGTCCGGGTTTGGTATCACAGGAGCTTGGATAGAAAGTTTGGTTGCTCTAGCTCTTATAGTCTCTGAGAACTAGGCGTCAAAAAATTCGAATGGGCAAAGCAGATGGGGTCGCGTGTGAGAGAGAGCGAGTGGGAATGATGACTTTCGAAATGGTTTTCTTCATTGTAGCTATAATAATGATCCGATCTGATCCAGATTCAACACTCTGATAGAAATGGTCATTCTCTATGATTCTGCGTTTTTAGTTTTCTCGTATCTTCAAAATTGTGTATGCCACAGACTTTCGTCCTTTGTGGGGGCGGAAGGGGCGGGGCGAAATTTTGCAACACATTTGGAGTAGTGTGATCACACAGGAGACTGGATACAAAACTTGGTTATTGTAGCTTTTATAGTCTATGAGATATAGGCGCAAATGAAGACGGACAGACGGACAGACGGACGGACGGACAGACGGACAGACAGACATGGCTATATCGACTCGGCTATTGATGCTGATCAAGAATATATATACTTTATGGGGTCGGAAACGCCTCCTTCTGGGCGTTACACACAACCGTTATCCCCACAAATCTAATATA
The DNA here is from genome assembly GCA_035041765.1 of Drosophila algonquin. NCBI lineage: Eukaryota > Metazoa > Arthropoda > Insecta > Diptera > Drosophilidae > Drosophila > Drosophila algonquin. The sequence continues at coordinate 88,072 of JAWNKY010003023.1, forward strand.
CCCCTATACTCTTCGAGTACCGGGTATAAAAAACTAGAAGCGACCGCCATAAAATTTTTTTTACCTAAATTCA
>JAWNKY010003032.1:0-57148 GCA_035041765.1 Drosophila algonquin
AACGTTATCCATTTCGAAATGGATTTCTCCACTGTGGCTATATTAATAATCCAATCTGACCCAGATTAAACACTCTGATAGAATAGGTCATTCTCTATGATTCTGCTTTTTAAGTTTTCCCGTATCTTCAAAATTGTGTATGCCACAGATTTTCGTTTTTTTGTATAGGCGAAAGGGGGCGGGGCGAAATTTTGAAATACACTCGTAGTAGTGTGATAACACAGTAGACTGGATACAAAATTTGGTTGCTCTAGCTTTTATAGTCTTTGAGATCTAAGCGCTAATGAAGACGGACAAACATACGGACGGACGGATGGACAGACAGACATGGCTATATCGACTCGGCTATTGATGCTGATCAAGAATATATATACTTTATGGGGTCGGAAATGCTTCCATCTTTGCGTTACACACATCCACTATCACCACAAATCTAATATACCCATAAACCTTCAACTCTACTGGGTATAAAATGCATGTGAGAGATCGCTATTACACCTCCTTCCACCCTTCCCCCACACGTTCTTAAACACATACACTGTTTAGCTAGTGAGCTTTTTCACTAGCTGTTGCGATTTAAAAACGATTGCAATTGGGCTTTGGTTGTATATAGGCGATTTAATGCCAGCTTTATTTAGCTAGATGTATATATGTAGATAGGCGTATATGACGAGAGATGATGCGTTGGTTTCGAGTATTCGCTCCAGACTCAATGCAAGGGCTGACGGCGTTCTTGCCGTGCCCTATGAGGCAACGCTTACCGAGCGGGAGAGAGTGCAATTATAAGAGAGCTTGAGCAGATCGGGCTGCTGCTAAGTCGAGTACAAAGAATGCTTATATGTACATAAGTATGTGAACGAAAGCCGCTGCCATGCGTAGGCATATGCGGTAACAAAATATTTTACAGTGGGCAATAGTTGACATCGAGATGTGCATTTACAGTATGGTTTTGGTTTCTGCTGCTTGACCCGACATACACCAATTAACATTCGTAATAATAAGAGCTCTTAGTTTTAAGATTGACATATTTTCACTTATTGCGTTGACCGCCTATATGCCGGTCCAATATTTACATTTGTTCCAAATGGGGCTGCCAACTGCCAACGTTAGTATATTCTTTTCAATATTTTTCTTGTTAGTTTTTTTTATTAGTATTTTCCGTATCGTTAATTAATTTAATAAATTTTAAATTAATAAGTCAATTTTATTGTTTAATGTTTAGCTAGGATTTGTAAGACAATACAATATATTATGAAAAGAATAGGGACCAAAAGATAGGGACCAGCAGCGCTCATGGGAGGACCTCGCTAAGGGCAAAAACATCCACTGCCACCGCTAGATATAGTGCCAACGAACACAAGTCCGTTTTATGCGTTAGATTTTTTGATTGTTTGTCTTAGCATTTTTGTTGTTGTTCAATCCGTCCCTTGTCTATCGGGTGGAAAACACCCCTGACTTCCCCGAGAGCTAGCTGGGAGCGATAGACCAGGGTGGTAAAAAGGCAGGTTATAACAATCTCACGAATCGTTCTTTAATATTGGCTTCCAGAGCTACAACCGTTGTGGGTTTTTTGTTATAGACTTCAACCTTAACATAGCCCCACATAAAATAGTGTACTGGCGTTAAATTACACGGTCAAGCCGGACCGGTCTAGCCGGTCAATTGACAACCCCAAACGTGAAATAAAGTATTCACCGAACTTGCCTCTCAATTGTGTCATTGTTTCGCATGCTGTGTGGCATGTGGCATTGTCTTGTTGAACCCACATATCAGGCATGTTCAGCTCTTCCATTTTGGGAAAAAGAAGTTTGTAATCATTGCAGGGTAGCGCTCGCCATTCCCAGTAATGTTCCTGATTTCGTTTTCTTTGGAAAAGTCCGGTCCAATGATACCACCGTCCCATACTCCATACCAAACTTTTTGGGAAGCTTTGGCTGTTCTTGCAATGTTTCTGGCTGCTCTTCACACCCTATACGGCAATATTCTAAACTCAATATTCCGATACAAATGTGGATCTTCATTCAACTTTGCCAGCGCCCATTCACAAAAAGTTAGGTATTGTGGTAGGTCGTGTTCAATTCTTGCTCCACCCGCATTTTGAAAGTGTTTGCACCTTAATCATTCGCCAAAAAGTTCCAAGTAGTGGAGTGACAGACAGAGCCCTATTGCTGCGAACGGCACCAAATAATTCACGTTCCTCTGTCCGCACTCAACGTATGCGTGTTGGTGGCTTAAAGCCAAATAATGTACATTTTTTTCCAAATTTAGTCACAAAATTCGTAAAAGCTAACTCAGAAGATCGCCTAAGCTCAAAGAAGTGTTCGATGCATTTTCTTAACCGAGCATGAATTTTGATTATAAAATTCTATAATCTGCAAGAGTTGCTCGTTTGCAAGTCGATTTATGGTTAAATTACAAACCAAATTAAACATGTTTGACAGTAACACAAGACACAACAGTGTAGCCAAAAAGAAAGTTGCTAAAAACGCACAAACAAGTAATGAAGGAATTTATTAAGTCCCATACAAAATCATTCGTCGTCTGTTTTATATTACCCAGTTTCAATAGGGCTTAAAATTTCTTTCGCTTTGTTTAAATGTTGATCCCCATCTAGTAGGACTATCCAATTTTGTTAATTTGAAATTTCTTTATTCAAATAAATCACGGTGTGAGAAAAAAATCCACGGTCACACTGAGAAATCAAATTCTCATAAACGGAAAATGCTGGTCACACTGGACGTGTACGCATTTTTTGTCTATCATTTATTTAATTATTGATCTTGGACTTACAATGTTGATTAGCCCGCGAGTGTGACAGATTCGATCGTCCGTGAGAACCAGTTAGCTACTGGAGACTAAATTTTGATTTCTGTAAGCCTAATCTTAACGCTAATCTCCGCCGACTCAACCCCTCGTGACCATTCGTCCGTTGGTCACAAGGCGCGCGTGTGTGTGGCATTGGATTTCTCCTCTGCGCGGCTTTCGTCTGCGCATTCGTTAAATCGAATATCGCTTGCCGTTGAGGTGGGATGTACGAATACTTTTTGTCTCCGTGGCCGGTCTTTGACGGTTCCCACCAGCTGCAGTGCAGCCCGTGTTAACTCCTCCCACAGATAAGAGAGGGCGGTCCTCGGCACTTCTGGGTCTGTTGTTAGCTAGCCATATGCCTCCGCAACAGGCGAGGATGACGATTGTGGTGACGCAGCTGCTTTTAATGGGTTTGGACAGCAGCTCGTCTTTTACGTTACCGATGTCGCAGGTTCTCGAGGCTCAAATCGTGGAGGAACGGCAGGCTGAGTCTCTCCTGGTGTGCCGGTATGTTGACTTGTGACATTGCTGAGACGACTGGACTTTATTGTAATATGCCATTGTGATTGGTGAACTTGCTCACGTTCAGGAGAATTTTATTTGTGAATTTATAAGATAAGTTCCAGAGATTAGTTGTTTATTTCCCATGATAGGATCCAGGTGTATAGTGTGGGTGCCACTTGTAGCTGTGGTTCCTGATACCAATTGTTATGGGTAAGAGCCCGACACGAGTTTCCTCCATAATGTTTGTCCCCAAAGTCTAAAAAAACCTTATTATGGTGTTATGGGTAAACGGATACCTTTTACATGTCTTTTGAGAGATTGGAAACTTGATTTAGAAATGCATAATATCTTTATTTTGAAAGGTTCTGATACTGGAAACTCCTATTATATTGGCTACGCTAACATTTGGAAGATGTTCAGTCATAACCTCTTTGATATCAATAAAATGTATTATGGTTGGGCTAATAGTGCCGGGTGTGATTTTTGTGCACAACTTAATCAAAGGTTAAGTAGAAAGCCCTTGCTGAGCCGCATTAGCTTTACGATTTCTATTAGAAACACTAGAAACCATATACCGTGGTTCCTTTCGCTTTGTAGACCGAATTTTTCCTTTTTCGCTCCTAAATTACTGATACTTTCATATCTTTCTCGTACTTAGAAACTGCTTAGTTTGTTTAGTCAGATTAGTTATACTTTTCCTCGAACACTAGTCTAACATCTATGTATCTTTTCTGCATGTCCGCGATCGGTTCTGTTAACGAGTCAGGCGTTTTGCGGCAGCACCCCTCGGTCGGTTGGGCGGGAGGAGGTCTGCGTTCTTGCCTGGGATCCGCGCGAAACAGCCTTCTGCTCACTTGGGCCACTTGATGGTGCAGTCATTGCATATCAATGTCCTATAGATAACGTCCGTTTTAGCTTAAGTCAAGCTAGTCTGATAAGCTGGTGAGATGGCTCAGTGCAGTGGTTGCGGATAGCGAACGACCTACCTTTGTAGGTAGGTCACCTGCAAATAAGCGGACATTCCTAGGGAGAGCACCGAAATAGGCAGTCCCGGACAGTCAGCGGGTGTTCGCGAAGTAGCAACACTGACGATGCGCTTGTGGTGCCGCCTCGTATAAGTAGCTCACACAACCCCCATCCCTACACACCACCTTCCCACATCCAAACCCCCACACTCATCTCACACCGGGCCAGACTAAGTGTGTTATTCGACCCGTGCCGAGAGTCAGCCTGGCTGCGGGCCCGGTATAAAAACTAGCCCAGTCGTTAACGGAGAGCTCAGGGATTTGACAGCCCCCTGTTCTAATGATGCCATATCCGGGCAACGTGAATCTCTGCCCGGACGGTCCACCCCATCTAGGAAAAAAATCCTGGGATTAAAATATGGAAAACAAAATAAACCAAAACAAAAACGAGAGGAAACGTTGTGAGCCGCGGCAAAGGCCGCGGCTCTACTGTAGACCCGGTACTCAGTCAATATATATGTACATACATATTTATACAATTTATTATATGTTCGCAAAAGGAACGTATTACATTTTTGGCAAAAAAGAATATTTCAAAAAATGAAGTCAAACCATTTTTGGAATTTTTATACATGTTTCCAATATTGTTTGCATATGCTTTTTACATCTGCTTCTACATTTCTACATGTATAACTACATATTTCAGACGTGGAAGTGTTTGCGAGAGAGAGAGAGGGAATGAGTAAGCGCTTGGCAGGCGTTGACTAGCGACTGAAATTTAATTTGTTTCATCTGGCCATAATATTGATCCGATCTGTTCCAGATTCGGCAATCTGGTAGATATGGTAATTTTTCATGATTCTAAGTTTTTGGTTTTCTTTTATCTTAAAAATTGTGGATTCCACAGAATTTCGTTCTTTTTGGGGGCGGAAGTGGGCGTGTCAAAATTTTGAAATACATTTGTATTGTATTGTATTTGGATGTAAAGGAAAAGCAGACAGGGTCGCGTGTAAAAGAGAGCGAGAGGGAACGATGCTTTTCGAAATGGTTGTTTGTGGCTATTGTGGCTATATGAAAGCTCATATCTGGTCCATATTCAACACTCGGATAGATATATGCATTTTCTATGATTCTGCGTTTTTAGTTTTCTCGTTTTATCAAAATTTTGCATGCCACAGATTTTTGTCCTTTGTGTGGGCGGAAGCGGGCGTTTCGAAATTTTGAAATACACTTGGAGTAGTGTAATTACACACGAGACTGGATACAAAATTTGCTTGCTCTAGCTTTTATAGTCTCTGAGATCTAGGCGCTAATGAAGACGGACAGACAGACGGACGGACGGACAGACAGACATGGCTATATCGATGGTAAGGCTGCGGAGGGTGAGTTGCCATCTACTAGCGCCCAAGCCAAAGCGTACACGTATGCCGAGAGAAGGAGTGCTGGCAACATACTCCGTCGGCAAAACGCGAGCAAGATGTCCATCAAAGGTGCTGCCCAACTTCGGCAAAGAGGCACCGGAGAAGGTTGCCCCGCCGAAGACGACAGCCCAGCAACCGAAAAGGCAGTGCTCACAGGAGACTCCTAGACCGGCTTCAAAGCGCTCCCTAGTGCTGCCGAATGTCTCATTCGGGCAAATCGCCAAAGAAAGGACGATCGGCGTCTTGGATAAAGGCAGCGCGGATTCCAAAATTCCCATTAACCAGTAGAAGTGGGTGGAAGCGGCACTGGCCGACCGCTGCTTCAAGCTGCTGGAGAAACATCCCGGCCCCCCTCCAGTCTATAAAGACATGGGGTGGTATCAGGGCTGTATAAGAGTTAAAGCCTGGGAAAACGAGCGATCCGTCCAGCTGTATAAAGCAGCGGTAGCACAAGTCGGGGAGTTCTACCCAAGAGCGAGGCTCATCGCAGTCGACTGGAGCGAGGTGCCCAGTAGACCAAGGGCGAGAGTTTGGGTGTCCGCCTCAATGAAGGAGCCGGATCGCATCCTAAAAATGCTGCAGCGATGCAAGCAGGGATACACACCTCCGATTGGAGGGTAGTCAAAGTTGAGGCAACACAAGGTCCTATGAACCGGGCGGTGCTCGTACTCAACAAAAAATCGTTAGCCCCAATAAAAGCTAGAAAAGGGGAGCTGAAATTCGGCTTTAGTGCGGTTAGCATCAAAGTCTAGAAGTCAGATGCAGCCTCCGAGGCACATTCTGTCGACAACCCAGTCGAGCAGGACGTTGCCTCAGAGATCGAAGCACCTGACGACGCATTGGAGCCAGCCCATGACGGCTATTCCTCTGACATGACTCTGATGTGCGAGTTTGAGGCGATGTGTCGTGACGACACCATCGAAGACGACGCCAACAACACAGTGTTGGAGAACTCTGACGATGTCTCTAAGACTCTGGCAGATCAATCTCCACCACTTTAAAGCAGCATCTGCTGCCCTAATACTCCGCTTGGACGTGAGCGGAGCAGATGTAGTCCTGACCCAAGAGCCTTGGGTAGTAGAAGACAAGGTCTGTGGATAAGCGACGAAGAAGCACAAGCTTATTGTAGCTCAGAAAGAAGGTAAAATCCGAACCTGCATTCTAACAAGAAAGCACTTAAATATCTTTCTGCTCCACAACTTTAGCAATGGCGACAACACGGCGGTAAGCCTAGAGCTCAAAGGATCACACATTAGGCTGATATCGTCCTACAGGTGACCTAGTTCGCAAGCTTACCAGAGATAGCGAAAGGTCGAATACAGGCCTAATAATGAGCTGCGACGCCAACGCCCACCACACCCAATGGGGGAGCTCGGACACAAATGAAAGGGGTGAGTCAATTTTCAGCTTCATCGTAAAATCTAATTTACTTACCTGCACTCGGGGAAATGATCCTAGGTTTATAATTAAGAATAGACAAGAGGTAATTGACATCACCTTAGTGGTTCGCACTATGTCAGAAATAGTCAAGAGCTGGAAGGTCCTAGGGGACCATTCCTTCTCAGACCACAGGTACAGCGAGACTATATTATCTCTCGAGAGCCCGAAACCCACTGACTTTGTTAACCCCAGGAAGGCCAACTGGGAAAAATATAGCACAGTAATGGAGGGACTACTCCCTCCGAAGCACCAATATGCCTGAACACAGAGGACGACCTAAATCGTCTAGTGGACAGGTTCACTAAAGCATGCAACACGGCCTTCACAGACAGCATGACCCTAAAACAAACAGGGGAAAAAGCAGCCCTCCTGGTAGTCAAAACATATAGATATCCTACGAAAAAGCTGAGGGACCCTCTTTAACAGGACCAAAAGCGCTAACGAGGAAGAACACTGGGCAGACTACAAGAATAGTGTGGTCTTATACAAAAAAGAAATAAGACAGGCGAAAAGGGTCTCTTGGCAAAAATGTTGCTCTGAAATCGAGGAAACGTCGGAAACTGCAAGACTATGCAAGATCCTCTCCAAAACGGCCCCCTCGATGGGGTACCAGGATGGAGTCCCTACGCATTCTACTCGACACTCATTTTCCAAGGTGCTCAATCAGCGAACCAAGTGAAGGTTCGGCCAACCCGATGGAGCATATACTCACAAAACAGAACATGAACTGTGCAATAAACAGTTTCGATCCGTTCAAACCCCCTGGTCCGGACCAGGTAATATCGGCCCAATTACAAAAGTCCGTAGACACGGCCATCGACTGGCTGCAATGTATCTTTAAGAAGATACTTTTAATGTGGAAAATACCACACGCTTGGCTTAGAGCAAAAATATTCTTCATCCCCAAGGCGGGTAAAGCCTCGCACTCAACTCCAAAGGACTTTAGACCAATTAGTCTCCTTCTCCAAGATAAGGAGGATACTCGCATGCCGATGGCCACATGTAGGCTCATAATAACGGAGCAATATAAGCGAATAATAGACAACAAGTGGCAATCAGTACCACGTTGTCGAATAACTAGGCAAACATGGCCAACCATAGATAGAAAGCGCACCTCTGAGCTATGCAAGCTTGGCAGACGAAGGTGCAGCGCAGTCATACATAACGGGACACTGGCTAAAAGTACCCACGCAAATAGACTGGGCGCCCCACACAATGACTTTTGCGGAAACTGTAGAGACGAGGAAGAGGAGGAAACGGTGAAACACTTGTTCTGTTCATGCCCAGCTCTCAGTAGAAGAAGCTTCATAGCAGACATTTCGGAAATGTCCACCATATGTCCCAGAGAGATAGTTAACTTTATAAGAGCTGAAGGCTGGGATAACTGTTGACATTAGGTCTCAAGATGCGGAAATAGGGGAGATTCATAACCATAGCAAAGTTTGGTCCATCGAGCCGGATCGCCTCGTCTGATTTTATTTGAAATACATATACTGAGTGAAATCGCTGACCGCTATTCGTCATGAAGGGTCCTTCACGTACATCGCATAATTCAGCAGCGTGGTGCGTGCAAATCCCAACTGACTCGCGCATCTATGGAGGCTTCGGAATTTGTACAGTCATGTACTTCTGTGCAAACATTAGATCACAAGTTGGACCGATTGGTGGCTACTTTCAACCGCTTTATGGAGCTCTCTGAAAACCTTGTCCAATATAATGAGGAAGAGGAATTTGTCGACCCGAATTTGGATATCACAGAATATGGAGGGAAGATTCGAGATTCAGCGGGACCCGCCGAGCTGCATTTTGAGAAAATACGCATTCCAACGGTAGGTACGGAACGTACGAGGATTGGTGTCAGTTTAGTGACCTGTTCCTAGACTCAGTCGACAAGAAGAGCAGTCTTTCCAAATGTCAAAAGTTCCATTATTTGAAATCCTACACTGATGAGAACGTTGTGGATCATCGCACGATTGCAATGGAGGGTAATTTGTTCTTCAATTCCCTAAGGCGAACTCATCAAGTAAAGGATTGTAATTCCACAAACACGTGCCGTCTGTGCAAGTCGAGAAACCACACACTTGTCCATCCAGAGGAGATACGCGCTACTTCGAGTGCTGCCGTCAGTACATTTTCTGAACCAAATCTACGCTCGCCCAAGCATTCTGCTGATGCTGATCCTGCCGTAGTCAGCCATCATACATTGGAGAGGAGATTCTTGGCCAATAGTCAAACCATACTGCCAACGATTCTACCCACTATAGACGACGCCTGGGGCAACGAGACAAGCTGCAAGATACTACTGGATACTGGTTGAACTATAACGATGGTCGTCGAGTCGTTTATTCAACGGACCGGATTGCGTGGCAATGCATGCTCGTATACCGGTGGTTGGCCTAGGTTCAAACCCTGCTGGGGTTACTCGAGGTCGCGCCACGTTCACGCTGCTCTCCTGCACAAGCGCTGCATCAGTGGCGGTAAATGGTCCGATTATGCATATTTTAACCTCCTCGATTACAGCCCAGCGGATAGAGTCGAATACTCCGATGTGGGAACAGATTTGTGACCTACCCTTAGTGGACTCTACATTTGGGAAACCAGGTGAAATCGACGTGATTTTAGGAGCTGATCAACTTTGGAGCATTTACTAGGGACAACGCAAAGAATTTGGTTTAGAATATCCTATTGCACTTCATACTTATTATGATTGGGTCATTACAGGCAGCTACCATCCCTGTAATGATGCTCGCACCCACGCATTAGCACATCACGCTCACGAGGATCTGGATACCTTAGTTCGATCGTTCATCTACGTGGAACGAGTTCAACCAAGTAATGCAACCATTGACGCTAGTGATACCGCTGAGCAGCACTTCGTTCGAACGCATACCCACAGAGGCGATGGCGTGTACATCGTCCAATATCCGTTCAAGGATTCTGTCATGCCGATGGGGTCGACATTTCCACAAGCCCTACGCCGCTTTTATTCTCTCGAACGGAAATTCCGAAAGCTTCCGGCACTCAAACAACAATATGTCGAATTTATGGAGGATTACATACAACGAGGACACATGGAGTTGATTCCGTCTAATAGCAAAGACGAGGATCCCGCCAATCACAACAACATAGCCCACCACGCAGTATTTAAACCAGATAGCACCACCACGCAATGCCGAGTTGTATTCGATGGCTGTGGGGACGATTGCAAGGGATACACATTGAACCACCTATTCAAAGGGATTTACGTGGAGTATGTCTACGCTTCCGTCAGCATCGCTATGTGTTCTGTACGGACATTGAGAAGATGTTCAGAGAGATGTTCATCTCTGCCCCAGACCGACTTATATTTTACCTTTCATTTTTTTTTTCATATATATTTCATATATATATATATATTTTATATATAAATATATATAATATATTTATTATTATACAATGAGCCCCCGTTGTGCTAAACGCTGTGACGGTCACCGTTCGGTTACTACACGTCATAGCCAAACACTACTTTTCTGCTGGTTATGTGGCACGGCACGGCTCACCCGAGCTGCGCAGGTTTTCCTCAAATCGGTGGTCGCGTGGGCGATCTGCTCAGGACTCGCTGCGGTCTAAACTGGACTTGTTGGGATTGCAGGGAAGTTGAAGGTGATATGAGAACCTTTATGAGACAGATTCATAACGAATTCGCTGCCGTCCACTCGGAACTCCGGAAATTACAGGATAAGTTTATCTCAATGGAAACACATTTTAAAAATATTAAAATTATAAATGAGTCTCCAAAGAGTAGAAAAGTTATTCCTAGTATGCCCAGTGTTCATAATTCTTATTCTCTTGCAGTTAACGACACACACGCTCCTCCTATCAGTTCGCCAGCCTTGATCGACTTTAGTACTAAGGAAATCGATGTACATGCATCTACATCGAAAAATAGTCGTAACTAAATTTACCTTCAAGGAAAAACGTAGTATTTCCTCCTTTAAAATTCTTGTTTATTTGTTGTTGTTGTTGTTTATTTTTGTTTAGAGTTTAACAATGTACAGTTAAACTGTAAGGGTAAAATTACATATCAAATAATTAAACTAAAGGGCCAAAGCCAATACTCAGACCCGGTGGGGCTGATTATCGGCTCAGTAGCCGATAAGATCCCATCAACAGCCAAATTAAGGTAAGAGAAGAGCAGGTAGCGGAACAATTCCCAATTAAAGCTATTTAAATTAAAGTAAGTTATTGAATAAGATAATTTTGACCATATTAGAACTAGTATCAAAGGAAAACAGATGGAAAAATTGGTTATAGTTACGGCAAAGGCTACGGAAAGATTCATAATCCGAGTAGTTAGAAAGACAAAGTTGGAGATGAAGAGGAAAAAAAATAGCTAGTCGGGCGGAAAGGAACAGCAATACTAATAAGGTTGATAAGGGCAGTCGATTCGACCTCACCAGAGAGAAGCTTATGGAGGAAGAGAACTCCTTGGCAGGTTCTACGGGATTTAAGAGAGTGGAGGTTAATTAAGCGCAACCTACTTTCATAAGAAGGGAGATGGATCGAAGGGTCCCAATTGAGTCCCCGGAGGGCAAAGATGAGGAACTGTTTTTGTACTGATTCGAGCATATCCTGAAATTTTTGGTAATGAGGAGACCAGACACAAGAACCATATTCCAAGATAGGCCGGACCAGAGAAACATACAGAAGTTTTGTAGTATACGGGTCTGTAAATTCCTTAGACCATCTTTTGACAAATCCAAGGACTCCTTTGGCTTTGTTAGAGATAGTAGAGATATGAGAGTTGAAACATAGATTAGGTACAAAGGTAATGCCCAAGTCGTTAACTTTGAAAAGGCGTTGAAGGATAAAGTTATTGATAGAGTAGTCGAAAAGGTACGGCTTATTGCGGTGAAAAGTCATTATGTAGCATTTAGAAATGTTAAGAGGTAGAATGTTGATTAGGCACCAGTTGTTAAGGGCATCAAGATCTGATTGCAAAGATAGTGGGGACAAGGGGTCACTGTAGGAAAAACATAGCTTAACGTCATCAGCATACATTAGGACACGGGAATGAGATAACATTTGTGGAAGATCGTTAATAAATAGGTTAAATAGCAAGGGACCCAGATGACTACCTTGAGGAACCCCCTATGAGACAATAACAGGTTTAGAGAGAGAGGAGTTAAAGCAGACACGTTGAGAGCGGTTACAAAGGTAGGAATTAGTCCAATATAGAAGCTTAGTCGGAAACCCTAGAAGAGACAGTTTATGAATAAGTAGATTATGATTGACGGAGTCGAAGGCTTTACTAAAGTCAGTATAAACGACATCAGTTTGACACTGTTTAGCAAAACCCGAAGTTACGAAGGTGGAAAATTCAAGGAGATTAGTAGAAACTGAGCGACGTTTAATGAATCCATGCTGTGATTCAGAGAATACAGAACTAAAAAAATGTTGCAGCTGAGAAGTGATGATTTTTTCAAAGAGTTTAGGAATGGCAGATAAATTGGAAATACAGCGGTAGTTAGAGACATCAGATTTAGATCCCTTCTTATGAAAGGGAACTATATAGGATTCTTTCCAGACGGTGGGAAAGTCACCAGTCTTGAGAGACAAGTTGAAAAGTTTTAGGAGAGGCACACAAAGAGATTCAGCACAAAGTTTTAGAACAGCACTCGGAACCGAGTCTGGCCCAGTGGAGGACGAAAACTTGCACGATTTTAAATTTGTTAGGAGACCATCATAGTCGATGAAGGGGGGAAGGATACAGTTATAACAATTTATAGGGATAGGATAAGAGTAACTACTACTAAAGTCGTTCGATGAGGCTAGGATGGAGGGAAAGTGATCTTTAGAGGTGGGGAAGAATTCAGTTTTTTGAAGTGGATGGAAGATCAGTAGAAGGAGTTGGAAGGATTCCTACCCGAGGAGCGGGTTGCGAAGACCGTGATCGACTATTGATAATATAACAGATAGTATGCTCTGGCCAGAAAGAGGGTTCCAGCACAGTCTTAACAAACTTCTCCGGAACAAGAATTTTAGAGGAAATACTACGTTTTTCTTTAAAACAAAATTTAGTAACTACTATGTCAGAGGAGCTATTAATGTTTAATTTAGAGAAAATATACTCTCGAACCATTGCATCCGTAGCCGATTCCATAAGACGTGAGACGAAAATAGATTTTAGAGGAGCGACAGCGAAGAGAGTAGATCGGTCAAGAGGGGTCACATGGTTTATGGGTGAGGCAGAGGCGGGTTCTACCCGAGGAGCAGTTGGGATAGCGCTGGCTGAGGAGCCAGTGCGAGCGGGTGGAGAATTAACTACTTCAACTTCCATGCTGACAGCAGTATCAACTTCCGTAGGGGGAACAGTGATGCAGACATCTGTATGATCATAACTGTCCGGTTGGACAGCCTGGGCAATCACAGGCACTGAATGAACATTACTATCCGGTTGGACATCCTTGGCAGACACAGGCACAGGTGAACAGCCAACATGTGAAGAGCCAGCCGTCTTTTTCGATGTAGTTACATGTACATCGATTGCCTTGGCGCCGAAGTCGATCAAGGCTGGCGAACTGATTGGAGGAACGTCAGAGTCTTTAGCTGCAAGAGAATTAGAACTGTGAACACTGGGCAAACTAGGTGTAACCTTTCTTCTCTTTGGAGACTCATTTATAATTTTAAGATTTTTGAAATGAGGTTCCATTGAGGTAAACTTATCCTGCAATTTCCGGAATTCCGAGTGGACAGCAGCGAATTCGTTATGAGTCTGTCTCATAAAAGTTCGCATATCGGCTTCTAGTGCCTTGCAGTCCCAACAAGTCCAGTTGAGACCGCAGCGGGTCTTAATCAGATCAACGACGCGAGCACCGATATGACCAAAACCCGCGAAGCTAGAGTGAGCCGTGTTGTCACACAACCAACTGCTGCGATTTAGAAAGTGCAGAGAAGTTAAGAATTCACAAAAGGAATTTAAAAATTGAAAATAAATGCACAAAAGTAACAAAATTTGGGAAAAGAACAGAATACAAATAACACCGAGAAACACAGAATTCGGCAGGCCCGGTATATGTATGTATGTTAATATGTATGAAAAATAAGCAGATGATAGACAAAGTAGACGAATAAAATTAGACAGCGGCTCAGGGAGAGTGCAGCTTACAAAGCATAAAGCAACAACAAATCAGCTGAGCATAAGAACAAGTGGGGCTAGAAAGAATGCACAAAAATTGCAAAATTGCAAAATTGCAATTGCAATTGGAATTAACTGCACAAATAAAAGAATAAACACGGATAGTAATTTAGTTGCACGATCAGTTTAAAACACAGTAAGCAATAATACAACACAATTTCTTTCCTTTAGTCACAAAAATAAAATTAATTAGGCGAAGCGAAGTGAAGACACGACTGCCAGCAGCGATAGTTGATTATCGAGTCCCGGAGAAGTTTGTCAAGACTGTGTTAGAACCCCCATTCTGGCCCGAACACACTATCTGTCACATCTTCAATAGCCGATCTCGATATTCGCAATCCACACCTCGTGTAGGAATCCTTCCAAAACCATCTACTGATTTACCATCTATGCCAAAAAACTGAATTCTTCCCTACCTCTAAAGATCACTTATCAGAATGTACGTGGCCTTTCCGTGGTCCGTCCGTCTGTCCGTCTTCATTTGCGCCTATATCTCAGAGACTATTAAAGCTAGAGTAACCAAGTTTTGTATTCAGTCTCCTGTGTTATCACACTACTCAAAGTATATTTCAAAATTTCGCCTCGCCCCTTTCCGCCCCCACAAAAAACGAAAGTCTGTGGCACACACAATTTTGAAGATACATGAAAACTAAATACGCAGAACCATAGAGAAAGACCATTTCTATCAGTGTGTTGAATCTGGATCAGATCGGATCATTATTATAGCTACAATGAAGAAAACCATTTCATTCCCTCTCGCTCTCTCTCACACGCAACCCCATCCGCTTTGCCCATTCGTATTTTGTGACGCCTAGTTCTCAGAGAGGCTGGCGAAAATCCTCTAGCTGAACCCTCCACGAGGGTGCCGGCTGGGCAATGGGCACTGCATTATCCCGGACAAGGGTAATGCATTGTCGCTTGCTCCGTCCGAGGCAATGCAGTGTCTAGCTAAGGCAATGGCCCAGCGTCTTCTCGACCTCGAGTCGGGGGAGCGGGGTCAGGGCCATGGCTAGAGGTGCCTGGCGGGTAGGCCTAAAACGCTAGGGGGTGGTTCCCCCGAAAAACATCAGCCGTATGGACCTTCGGGCCGAACATGGAGGAGGACAAAGGTCAAGCACGGGTTGGGATGTCAACCCAAACGTCGGTGGGAAGCGTGGCTGCTACCACCGGCGGGCACGGGGAGGAGCAATCCTCTCTGCGTGTCGCCAGTGGCCACACCTCGGACGTGACGGGAGCAGGTCACGTCAGTTGCAATACTACTGCCACAACCCCCCGCTGTAGGATGAGCCGCGCAGGTGCCGTTGTCGAGGCAGACTCGGACCTGGAGAGCGTGCTGTCCATCAGCAAAACGGAAGAGGACAGCCTTCTTCGCTCGCCTGAACCAGGTACCAGCTCCCTGCGCAGGGAAGGGCCGAAGCGTTCGAGGGAGGGGATGAAGGCCAAAGCCCAATACAAGGCGGCCCTCAAGATAGTAGGCAGGCTCCAAGGCAAGGCGGATATTTCCCAGGAGGAGAAATCCAAGCTAGCTTGGGCCGAGCTGAAGGTTGAGGAGGGCCGGAAGTACTACGCGCAGGTGCCACAGATGAAGGCATCGACGAGCCAGCACGCCAACAAGGTGGAAGAGTTGCTGGCTACCAAAAGGCAGCGCTCGACCGACAGTGCCGTCATTCCGGCGAGCAAGCGGCAGCGTGGACCTAAGAGAGCGGAACCTCCACCTAAACCGGCAAAGCAGGGGTCCGGCGAGAAGATCAGCGATGTGTCCAAGAGACACCTGATTGTAGCACTCATCGACAGACGTGATGAGAATGGGAAGATAACAGCGGCGCAGTGGAAAATGGTCCACGCGCGGCTGGTAGAATCCCTGTTTACAAGGATGGATGAGAACCCAACAGCTCCCATGCCCACCTTCGATGGTGCTGGGTGGCTGAATGGGGTCAAAATCCTGAAATGTAAGGACGACCCGACGCTGAAGTGGCTGACGCAAACGGTCTGCCAACTGGAAGCGATGTGGGAGGGGGCCAAGCTGGAGGTGGTGGACAGGGAGCTAATCCCGTCCATACCAAAGGCGAAGGTGCTCTTCCCCATCGCAATCCAAGGGGACCGCGCGCTGAAGCTCCTTCAGCGACAAAACCCCGAGATACCGACCGCTGACTGGAAGGTATTGCATGCTGGTAGCCCATTACCCAACGAGGGGGGCCAGCATGTGATCCTCCAGATCAACAAAGCAGCGGAGGATCAACTTTACCCCAAGTACGGGAAAATGGCGTGGGGTATGGGGAGCGTGTACCTGCGCCTCAAAAAGCGTCAGCCCAGCGACAAGGACGCACACACCCTGCAGGCAGGCGAAGTGGAGAAGGACCTCGGTCTGGATACCATTGTAGAGGCCGCCCAGGGCATGGCGTTGGACGACACGCTCGAAGAAGAGGACGGTGACCTGACCGTAGTAGTCAACCCGTCGTATGCAGGGGAGCCAGCTGCTCATGAAACTGAGTGTGCTGCAGCTCAACTTGCATAAGAGCAAGACAGCATCAGCGGAGCTCCACACTGCCATGGAGCAAGGGCCCGCTGACATAGCTTTGGTCCAGGAGCCCGGGATTGCATCAGGCAATTCGGTGGCCGGGCTAAAGCTCTCAAATTACAACACACTCTACTCAACACCGGTAAGCAGGAATAGAACTGCCGTACTAGTACGGAAAGGAATCCACGCTTACCTTATGTCTCATTACAGTACAGACGACCTGACAGTAGTTATGCTGGAAAGTGAGGAGAAGCGCCTTCTGGTAGCCTCCTGCTACATGGCGCACGACAGGTCCGCACCGCCAGAAGAACTAAGGAGTCTGGTGGAAGAAGCCGACTCCAAAGATTACCAACTGATCGTTGGCACAGATGCTAATGCCCACCATAGTGTGTGGGGGAGCCCTGATATCAACGACCGAGGTGAGTCACTCCTAGACTTTATACTAACAAATAACATAGATGTAGCAAACGTGGGGGAGGAATACACCTACGTGGGTCCCACCTCGTCAAACGTGCTAGATCTAACTCTCGCAACGGGAAAGAGTACCAACATATCTGGATGGAAGGTCCTCGAAAGACCTTCCTTCTCAGACCACAGGTACATTCAATTCAAGTGCGAATTTGAATACACTCCGAAAGTGGTAGTCTATAGAAACCCCCGGAACACAAACTGGGAGAAGTTTAGAAAGACAGTCACCTCGAAACTCGCGAGCCCGGGCTCAGTGAAATCCGCGGAGGATATAGAGAAGTCCTTAGAGACCCTATCTACGGAACTGCTAGAGGCATACCACACAGCATGCCCACCATCTAGAACAAGGAAGAAGTCCAAACCACTCTGGTGGAATCGAGACCTCTCTCTGCAAAGAAACAACCTCATGGAATTTTTCAAGCTCGCTAAACTAGCGAACGACGATAACATCAATGAGGAATACAAGACCCTATTAAGGGAATACAAGAAGGAGATACGTAAGGCACGGCGTAGCTCATGGAGAAACTTCTGCTCCAGCATTGAGAAAGTGTCTGAAACGGCTAGGCTGAGGAAGCTGCTGTCAAAGCAACCCACAGTACAAAGCCAACTCAAACTAGACAACGGACAGTGGTCGGAGGGCAGCAAAGAAGCCCTAACGGCACTAATGGAGGCCCACTTCCCAGGATGCACCGAGGTCACCGATGCCGAAACGCATCAGGACCTAGCAACTGAGGAACAAACACCCCCAACAGATCTGATAACCCCAAAGAAAATCCAATGGGCTATAGATTCCTTCACGGGCATAAAGGCACCTGGACTGGACGGAATATTCCCAGCCATGCTGCAAGTGACCAAAGAGGTGATCACCCCATGGCTTCTCGCGATATACGCAGCATGCCTAAGAACAGGCTATATCCCGATCCAATGGAGAACCTCTAGAGTTGTCTTCCTCCCAAAAGCAGGAAAGTGCAGCCATGTGAGTTCCAAGGATTACAGACCGATAAGCCTAACCTCTTTCTTACTGAAAACATTAGAAAAGCTGCTGGATCTACATATTAGAACCAAAGTAAGCGGACTAATGTCAACCAACCAACACGCCTACACCAAGGGAAAATCGGTGGAAACAGCACTGCACTCGCTAGTAGCTACCGTCGAGAAAGCCCTCAACACTAAGAAATATGCACTTGGAGTATTCGTAGACATATCCGGAGCATTCAATAACGTCGCTACAGAAGCAATAATGGACTGCCTAGAAGCTACCAGCACCCACCCGTCAATCAACCTCTGGATAAAGAACCTTCTAGGTTGTAGACGGGTGCAATCAGAGTGGGGCACCGCCTCCATGGTCAGAGGTGCACACAGGGGCACACCCCAGGGTGGAGTCCTGTCACCCCTGCTATGGAACCTGGTGGTCGACAACCTCATCAAGAGATTCGAAAGGAAAGCCCCAAAAATAACAGCTTATGCAGACGACATAAGCGTACTTATTACGGGTGTATGTCCATCGACTCTCAGCTCCATAATGGAACGAACACTCAGGGAGATATGTGAGTGGGCAGATGGAGTAGGACTCAGTATCAACGCGGACAAAACGGACCTCATCCTCTTCACCAAGAGATACAAGGTACCAACATGAGGTCCCCCCGAAAGTCAATCAAACAAGGCTAACCCCTAAAGCACAGGTACTGGACAATACCTCGGCAGTGGAGACCCAATGTAGTAGAGCGGGTGAAAAAGGCCACCAATGCACTATATGCATCCAAGAAGATGCTTAGTAGCACATGGGGCCTGTCGCCCGCTCTGATGCATTGGATCTACATCTCGGTAGTGCGACCAACTCTGCTGTATGGAGTCCTAGTGTGGTGGAAAGCCACTGAAAAGAAGACGTACCACAAGCTAATGGAACGAACCCAGCGGCAGGCTTTGCTCTGTATAACGGGAGCGCTGAGGTCAACGCCAACCAGAGCACTCGAAACAATACTCGGAATCGACCCCCTCGACATCTACGCTAGGCTGACTGCAAGCAAGGCGGCTCAGCGCTTGATTGCGTCGGGGAACATGTCTCCTCAAAGATTCGGGCATAGTTCAATTGGAATGGACATGATCAGTTCAACCGACTACATGATCCCCCAAACGTGCCTTGAAGTAAAAACAAACCTCCTCATGGGACCCGAAGACTGGAAAGCGGGACGGGACCAGACTCAACACCTCAACATATACACTGACGGCTCCAAGATGAAGGAAGGAGTAGGAGCAGGCCTATACTGTACAAACCCTGAAATAAGGGCGTCGTATAAGCTACCCGACCGATGCAGCATATTCCAGGCGGAAGTCTTCGCCATCAAGAAGGCAGCAGAGGTCGCTCAGCTCACAGAGCGACCACACAATACGGTTAACATATTCGTTGACAGCCAAGCAGCGATAAAATCCATGCAGTCGTCCGCGGTCAGTTCTAGAAGTGTCCTGGCAAGCAGGGAGGCACTAGAATCACTAAGCACGACTAAGTCAGTGCAGATCTATTGGGTTCCCAGTCACCAGGGCATCGAAGGAAACGAAGAGGCGGACGTTCTGGCTAAGGAAGGCGTCGGGCTGGCAACCGATATGACAGAAAGCGTGCCGGTCTCCCTAAGGACGCTACAAAGCGACCTGGAGAAACAGGCCAAAATGAAAACAGATAGCAGGTGGAAGAACACCACCACCTGCAGAATCTCGAAAATCATGTGCAAGAAACGCAATGATAATCTCAGCCACTATCTGCTGCATCTTCCACGGAAGGATTGCAGACTGCTAGTGGGCATACTAACAGGCCACTGCCTGGCTGCGTCGCATGCAACCAGGCTGAACATCACTAACAGTGACATCTGCAGGAAATGCAATGAGCCCGGGGCTGTCGAAACCCTGGAGCATCTCATCTGCCGGTGTCCGGCTCTCTTAAGGGCAAGGAGAATGTACCTGGGCGCACCGATGTTGGCATCACTGGAGGATGCCTCCAAGAGGTCGCCAGGGAAACTGCTTGCCTTTGCGAAAAACACCTCGATTCTGGGGGACTTCGGAACCTCAGAAGCACGCTCGTAAGGTCCATACAAAGATCCGGATTACTAAGGGCCTTTTTGGCCTATGAGAGGCCCCGTAGAGGGCCGTCCGGGATAACCTAACCTAACCTAGTTCTCAGAGACAATAAAAGCTAGAGCAACTAAACTTTCTATCCAAGCTCCTGTGATACCAAACCAGTACGAGTTTGTATAAAAATTTTGCCACACCCCTTTCCGCCCCCAAAAAAGACGAAAATCTGTGGAATCCACAATTTTTAAGATAAGTGAAAACCAAAAACGTAGAATCATGGGAAATTACCATATCTACCAGATTGCCGAATATGGATCAGGTCGGATCAATATTATAACCAGAAGAAATAAATTAAATTTCAGTGGCTACGCAACGCTTGCCAAGCGCTGACCATGCTCTCTCTCTCTGTCCTAAACACTTGTTCGTCTCAAATATGTAGTTATACATGTCATGTAGAAATTTAGAAGCAGATGTAAAAATCATATGCAAACAAAATCGGAAACATGTATAATATTCCAAAAATTTACTTCATTTTTTGAAATATTATTTTTTGCCCATTTTGTAAATTTGTCCCTTTTGCGAACATATAAGAAATTGCATAAATCGCAAGCTCATATATGTATGTACATATGTATATACTGACTGAGTACCGGGTATAAGGTAAAGCCGCGGCCTTTGCCGCGGCTCACAACGTTCCCCCTCGTTTTTTTTGACGTTTTACAATTTTTTTTTTAAATTTTGTTTTTTTTAATGTTTTTTCAGAGGTAGTGGTCCTTTTATCAAATCTATCAGAAAAAATCATTTTGGGCCACAGCGGAAACGTCGTGTCGAATAGTGTTATTAGTGTTGCCCAACGTCCTAACCTATTTGTAAGTAGCAAAATGCTAAGCTTTTTCAGAAAGGATGCTGTGAAATCTCTCGACTTGTCCATTATAAGTGCTATGGAGAGAGCGTGCGTTTGGGATATGGATATCAAAGTTGTTTAAAAATAGGGACTTAATGGTTTCGGAATTTAACGATTTCTCGTTATTACAATAAAATGTTTTTATCTTTGAAAATGTATCAATGCAGGTGAGGAAATATTTCCTATCTGTTGAGATATATGACATGAAGTATTTCTCCAGCATCGGACGGAGCAGGTGTCTAACAGAGTGTCTGTTTTGTTCGATGCCAGTTGTATTTAGCCATTGTAGAACTTTTTGAGAAAAAATAGTCCTTTAGGACTTGCTTAACATTTTCTTGAGCTGCTCGATGAGCACGGTAATGCTCCGTTGTCATTATTTCCCTTTGTCCAAAAGTATCTGTAATGTCCGTGGTT
This sequence comes from Drosophila algonquin, assembly GCA_035041765.1. Lineage (NCBI taxonomy): Eukaryota > Metazoa > Arthropoda > Insecta > Diptera > Drosophilidae > Drosophila > Drosophila algonquin. The sequence goes on from JAWNKY010003032.1 coordinate 21,683, forward strand.
ATGAATGAGTGGACTTTTTATATTTATATATGTTTTTATTTGATATATGTAGGTGATTATGTAATATTGGCGGCTTACAACGTGGTTTATATGAATAGCAGGGGATCGATATGCGGCGGTAGAACGATATGCGTGCGGTTCTTTGCGACTAGAATATTCTATTAAATCAACTCCACGAAAAGAAGTCGAACAAAAGGGAATTGAGAAGATCATGCGATGCGACGGTTCAATGTAATAACGGTGCACATCGATGTATGCGTGCACAGTAGCGGGCTATACGTGTGAGAGCGTAACAGTTATGTTTTGGGTACAAGAAATAACAACACACCTATGCTCGTGCAAATAGGTGCTTAAGCGGGGCAATAAAATTATGAACACATGAATAGGGCGAGTTATAATATTAATGAATATCGATTAACTAAGCGGCTAATTTCTCAACATACCGGCCCCCCTGAACGACTGTTCAGTTCAAGGGAAGCACAGCAATTTTGGTGATAGGTCTCTTGTACACTCCTCGGGCAGTTTCTACGGTGACCACTCGAACTCTCTCGACTTTAGCAGGATGAACTACGGTGATTCGGCCAATCAGCCACTTGCTAGGCGGTTGATTAGCCTCCTTCAGGACCACAAGAGTACCTACGGTTAGATTGTTTCTCTCCTGCTCCCATTTCGAGCGCGTTTGCAATGAAGCCAGGTATTCAAGACTCCAACGTTTCCAGAACCCTTGAACCTTGGCTTGAAGTTATCTCCAACGCTGCGGTCTGTTAATGTTGACGTCCAAGAAAGACGGCTCTGGCACCGACATGTGAGGGTGACCTATAAGAAAATGAGCGGGGGTAAGAGGATGCAAACTGTGATCGCTGGGCGCACACAGTGGGCGAGAGTTGAGTAGACCTTCAATCTGGGCTAGAATTGTAGTATATTCCTCGAATGTTAACGCACTACTACCAATTACTCGGCGAAGGTGAAGCTTGATTGATCGTACACCAGTCTCCCAAGTACCTCCAAAATGCGGGTCAGACGGCGAAATGAAGTGCCAGTTGATTTCCTGACTCGTCAGAAAACTCGCAATCTCCTCGTCTTGACTTTATGATACAGCGATCCGTTGCTTTTCCTCTAGTTCCTTTCTGGCTCCATGGAATGTTGTGCCATTGTCTGAGTATAAATCTGATATATGTAGGTCCAAGTCGAGACCAGAATGGTTTGAAAGCGGCGACAAATGCGGGAGTAGTCAAGTTATTGAGAAGCTCAATATGAATTGCTTTGGTGTTCAGACAAACAAATATATCAAACCAAGCTTTGCCAAACTTCGGTGTCCAACCTACCGATGTCATGATGGTAACTGGTTCAGCGTAATCCAATCCAGAATTTAGAAAATCTCGAAAAGCGGGAAGATTAGCCATGAGTTGTGAACTCGTACCTTTGCGCTGGAGGAAACAAATCTTTCAGTTGAATACAATCTTTCGGATTATGTTGCGGGCCCGAGAATCCAATACTTCTGTCTTAAAGTGTGGAACATAAAATCACCTCCAGCGTGTAGTGATGTGACGTGCTGGTGTTTAGCTAGTAGAACAGCGACTGGTGATTCCTTTGGAATAAGTAGTTGCCATCGAATTATCAATGCGTCCTCCTACGCACATTATTCCTTGGTTGTCAAAAAATGGAGAGTAGCGAATCAACTTGGATTTTGGAGAAAGTGGTTGTCCCGCGCTCAGCTGCTTGTGCTCCACTTGGAATGACTCCATCTAAGCATGTTTGATTACCCTAGAGCGTGCATATTGAAGCTCCCATGACGATAAAAACGATGACAGGCGGTCCTTGCAACGAAGGCGATGTACAAAGCGAAAGCAGTAGCTAATTGTTCGCAAGAGATGCGACCAGGAGGAAGCCTTGTTGATCATATATTGAAAATAATATCCATCATCGGAAATGTGTAGATTAACTTGACATTTACTTCCATGCGCGCAGCCTCCTCAGTCGACAGTGCGAACTTTGCCTTAGCAGGTGGCCAAGTGCGACGTCATTGAGAAAGCCACGGGGGTCCATTCCACCACAGTTGATGATCTACAAAATCTCTTTGTAGAAGTCCGCGTGATGCACAGTCGGCGGGATTGTCCTCTGCGCGAATGTGCTGCTAGCAGCTACGTGGACAAGCTTCCAGAATCTCAGCAGTGCGGTTGCAAACATAAGTGTTCCAGGTCCGAAGGGGGGTGATGAGAGCCAGAGCAGTACGATTTAATAAGTGAATCTCATCTACGAACTGTTGCCAACGTAAACATAACTGCGGGGGTAGTGATTCGTTCCATTCGACCGAGCTCAGCCAACTGTCTTGAAAGAGAACCTTTAGAAATACAGTTGTGGGAGCAAGCAAGCCCAGGGATCGTAGATCTTGGCAAGCTCAGACAACAAGTTCCGTTTTGTCAAAGCACTTTTGGCGTCAGGGATGGCCAGTTTGAAGGAAAGATCGTCTGTAGCCGGGTCCCAACGTATTTAACGAACCTTCACATATTGAGTTGGGCTATCGACTTCTAGAGCTTCAAGTGGGTACTCACAAATGTCCTTTGGCAACGAATTTAGTAGTGAATAACAGTTTGAGCTCCATTTTCGATATTATCGCAGCCAGTAGGAATATCATCCACGTAGGCGTCCCTTACAAGCACCGCAGCAGCATTCGGATATAGATCGGCATGATCTAGAGCGATTTGCTTGAGTACTCGAACACTCAAGAATGGTGAACAAGCTAAACCATACGTCACGATCAGCAGGCGGTAATGATCAAGTGTAGCAGTCTCCTCCTTCGCCAGACGATGTGTTGGTACTGCGTGTGCTCTTCGGAAACCACGATGCCTCTGAACATCTTCTCAATGTCCGTACAGAACACATAGCGATGCTGACGGAAGCGTAGACATACTCCACGTAAATCCCTTTGAATAGGTGGTTCAATGTGTATCCCTTGCAATCGTCCCCACAGCCATCGAATACAACTCGGCATTGCGTGGTGGTGCTATCTGGTTTAAATACTGCGTGGTGGGCTATGTTGTTGTGATTGGCGGGATCCTCGTCTTTGCTATTAGACGGAATCAACTCCATGTGTCCTCGTTGTATGTAATCCTCCATAAATTCGACATATTGTTGTTTGAGTGCCGGAAGCTTTCGGAATTTCCGTTCGAGAGAATAAAAGCGGCGTAGGGCTTGTGGAAATGTCGACCCCATCGGCATGACAGAATCCTTGAACGGATATTGGACGATGTACACGCCATCGCCTCTGTGGGTATGCGTTCGAACGAAGTGCTGCTCAGCGGTATCACTAGCGTCAATGGTTGCATTACTTGGTTGAACTCGTTCCACGTAGATGAACGATCGAACTAAGGTATCCAGATCCTCGTGAGCGTGATGTGCTAATGCGTGGGTGCGAGCATCATTACAGGGATGGTAGCTGCCTGTAATGACCCAATCATAATAAGTATGAAGTGCAATAGGATATTCTAAACCAAATTCTTTGCGTTGTCCCTAGTAAATGCTCCAAAGTTGATCAGCTCCTAAAATCACGTCGATTTCACCTGGTTTCCCAAATGTAGAGTCCACTAAGGGTAGGTCACAAATCTGTTCCCACATCGGAGTATTCGACTCTATCCGCTGGGCTGTAATCGAGGAGGTTAAAATATGCATAATCGGACCATTTACCGCCACTGATGCAGCGCTTGTGCAGGAGAGCAGCGTGAACGTGGCGCGACCTCGAGTAACCCCAGCAGGGTTTGAACCTAGGCCAACCACCGGTATACGAGCATGCATTGCCACGCAATCCGGTCCGTTGAATAAACGACTCGACGACCATCGTTATAGTTCAACCAGTATCCAGTAGTATCTTGCAGCTTGTCTCGTTGCCCCAGGCGTCGTCTATAGTGGGTAGAATCGTTGGCAGTATGGTTTGACTATTGGCCAAGAATCTCCTCTCCAATGTATGATGGCTGACTACGGCAGGATCAGCATCAGCAGAATGCGTGGGCGAGCGTAGATTTGGTTCAGAAAATGTACTGACGGCAGCACTCGAAGTAGCGCGTATCTCCTCTGGATGGACAAGTGTGTGGTTTCTCGACTTGCACAGACGGCACGTGTTTGTGGAATTACAATCCTTTACTTGATGAGTTCGCCTTAGGGAATTGAAGAACAAATTACCCTCCATTGCAATCGTGCGATGATCCACAACGTTCTCATCAGTGTAGGATTTCAAATAATGGAACTTTTGACATTTGGAAAGACTGCTCTTCTTGTCGACTGAGTCTAGGAACAGGTCACTAAACTGACACCAATCCTCGTACGTTCCGTACCTACCGTTGGAATGCGTATTTTCTCAAAATGCAGCTCGGCGGGTCCCGCTGAATCTCGAATCTTCCCTCCATATTCTGTGATATCCAAATTCGGGTCGACAAATTCCTCTTCCTCATTATATTGGACAAGGTTTTCAGAGAGCTCCATAAAGCGGTTGAAAGTAGCCACCAATCGGTCCAACTTGTGATCTAATGTTTGCACAGAAGTACATGACTGTACAAATTCCGAAGCCTCCATAGATGCGCGAGTCAGTTGGGATTTGCACGCACCACGCTGCTGAATTATGCGATGTACGTGAAGGACCCTTCATGACGAATAGCGGTCAGCGATTTCACTCAGTATATGTATTTCAAATAAAATCAGACGAGGCGATCCGGCTCGATGGACCAAACTTTGCTATGGTTATGAATCTCCCCTATTTCCGCATCTTGAGACCTAATGTCAACAGTTATCCCAGCCTTCAGCTCTTATAAAGTTAACTATCTCTCTGGGACATATGGTGGACATTTCCGAAATGTCTGCTATGAAGCTTCTTCTACTGAGAGCTGGGCATGAACAGAACAAGTGTTTCACCGTTTCCTCCTCTTCCTCGTCTCTACAGTTTCCGCAAAAGTCATTGTGTGGGGCGCCCAGTCTATTTGCGTGGGTACTTTTAGCCAGTGTCCCGTTATGTATGACTGCGCTGCACCTTCGTCTGCCAAGCTTGCATAGCTCAGAGGTGCGCTTTCTATCTATGGTTGGCCATGTTTGCCTAGTTATTCGACAACGTGGTACTGATTGCCACTTGTTGTCTATTATTCGCTTATATTGCTCCGTTATTATGAGCCTACATGTGGCCATCGGCATGCGAGTATCCTCCTTATCTTGGAGAAGGAGACTAATTGGTCTAAAGTCCTTTGGAGTTGAGTGCGAGGCTTTACCCGCCTTGGGGATGAAGAATATTTTTGCTCTAAGCCAAGCGTGTGGTATTTTCCACATTAAAAGTATCTTCTTAAAGATACATTGCAGCCAGTCGATGGCCGTGTCTACGGACTTTTGTAATTGGGCCGATATTACCTGGTCCGGACCAGGGGGTTTGAACGGATCGAAACTGTTTATTGCACAGTTCATGTTCTGTTTTGTGAGTATATGCTCCATCGAGTTGGCCGAACCTTCACTTGGTTCGCTGATTGAGCACCTTGGAAAATGAGTGTCGAGTAGAATGCGTAGGGACTCCATCCTGGTACCCCATCGAGGGGGCCGTTTTGGAGAGGATCTTGCATAGTCTTGCAGTTTCCGACGTTTCCTCGATTTCAGAGCAACATTTTTGCCAAGAGACCCTTTTCGCCTGTCTTATTTCTTTTTTGTATAAGACCACACTATTCTTGTAGTCTGCCCAGTGTTCTTCCTCGTTAGCGCTTTTGGTCCTGTTAAAGAGGGTCCCTCAGCTTTTTCGTAGGATATCTATATGTTTTGACTACCAGGAGGGCTGCTTTTTCCCCTGTTTGTTTTAGGGTCATGCTGTCTGTGAAGGCCGTGTTGCATGCTTTAGTGAACCTGTCCACTAGACGATTTAGGTCGTCCTCTGTGTTCAGGCATATTGGTGCTTCGGAGGGGAGTAGTCCCTCCATTACTGTGCTATATTTTTCCCAGTTGGCCTTCCTGGGGTTAACAAAGTCAGTGGGTTTCGGGCTCTCGAGAGATAATATAGTCTCGCTGTACCTGTGGTCTGAGAAGGAATGGTCCCCTAGGACCTTCCAGCTCTTGACTATTTCTGACATAGTGCGAACCACTAAGGTGATGTCAATTACCTCTTGTCTATTCTTAATTATAAACCTAGGATCATTTCCCCGAGTGCAGGTAAGTAAATTAGATTTTACGATGAAGCTGAAAATTGACTCACCCCTTTCATTTGTGTCCGAGCTCCCCCATTGGGTGTGGTGGGCGTTGGCGTCGCAGCTCATTATTAGGCCTGTATTCGACCTTTCGCTATCTCTGGTAAGCTTGCGAACTAGGTCACCTGTAGGACGATATCAGCCTAATGTGTGATCCTTTGAGCTCTAGGCTTACCGCCGTGTTGTCGCCATTGCTAAAGTTGTGGAGCAGAAAGATATTTAAGTGCTTTCTTGTTAGAATGCAGGTTCGGATTTTACCTTCTTTCTGAGCTACAATAAGCTTGTGCTTCTTCGTCGCTTATCCACAGACCTTGTCTTCTACTACCCAAGGCTCTTGGGTCAGGACTACATCTGCTCCGCTCACGTCCAAGCGGAGTATTAGGGCAGCAGATGCTGCTTTAAAGTGGTGGAGATTGATCTGCCAGAGTCTTAGAGACATCGTCAGAGTTCTCCAACACTGTGTTGTTGGCGTCGTCTTCGATGGTGTCGTCACGACACATCGCCTCAAACTCGCACATCAGAGTCATGTCAGAGGAATAGCCGTCATGGGCTGGCTCCAATGCGTCGTCAGGTGCTTCGATCTCTGAGGCAACGTCCTGCTCGACTGGGTTGTCGACAGAATGTGCCTCGGAGGCTGCATCTGACTTCTAGACTTTGATGCTAACCGCACTAAAGCCGAATTTCAGCTCCCCTTTTCTAGCTTTTATTGGGGCTAACGATTTTTTGTTGAGTACGAGCACCGCCCGGTTCATAGGACCTTGTGTTGCCTCAACTTTGACTACCCTCCAATCGGAGGTGTGTATCCCTGCTTGCATCGCTGCAGCATTTTTAGGATGCGATCCGGCTCCTTCATTGAGGCGGACACCCAAACTCTCGCCCTTGGTCTACTGGGCACCTCGCTCCAGTCGACTGCGATGAGCCTCGCTCTTGGGTAAAACTCCCCGACTTGTGCTACCGCTGCTTTATACAGCTGGACGGATCGCTCGTTTTCCCAGGCTTTAACTCTTATACAGCCCTGATACCACCCCATGTCTTTATAGACTGGAGGGGGGCCGGGATGTTTCTCCAGCAGCTTGAAGCAGCGGTCGGCCAGTGCCGCTTCCACCCACTTCTACTGGTTAATGGGAATTTTGGAATCCGCGCTGCCTTTATCCAAGACGCCGATCGTCCTTTCTTTGGCGATTTGCCCGAATGAGACATTCGGCAGCACTAGGGAGCGCTTTGAAGCCGGTCTAGGAGTCTCCTGTGAGCACTGCCTTTTCGGTTGCTGGGCTGTCGTCTTCGGCGGGGCAACCTTCTCCGGTGCCTCTTTGCCGAAGTTGGGCAGCACCTTTGATGGACATCTTGCTCGCGTTTTGCCGACGGAGTATGTTGCCAGCACTCCTTCTCTCGGCATACGTGTACGCTTTGGCTTGGGCGCTAGTAGATGGCAACTCACCCTCCGCAGCCTTACCATCGATATAGCCATGTCTGTCTGTCCGTCCGTCCGTCTGTCTGTCCGTCTTCATTAGCGCCTAGATCTCAGAGACTATAAAAGCTAGAGCAAGCAAATTTTGTATCCAGTCTCGTGTGTAATTACACTACTCCAAGTGTATTTCAAAATTTCGAAACGCCCGCTTCCGCCCACACAAAGGACAAAAATCTGTGGCATGCAAAATTTTGATAAAACGAGAAAACTAAAAACGCAGAATCATAGAAAATGCATATATCTATCCGAGTGTTGAATATGGACCAGATATGAGCTTTCATATAGCCACAATAGCCACAAACAACCATTTCGAAAAGCATCGTTCCCTCTCGCTCTCTTTTACACGCGACCCTGTCTGCTTTTCCTTTACATCCAAATACAATACAATACAAATGTATTTCAAAATTTTGACACGCCCACTTCCGCCCCCAAAAAGAACGAAATTCTGTGGAATCCACAATTTTTAAGATAAAAGAAAACCAAAAACTTAGAATCATGAAAAATTACCATATCTACCAGATTGCCGAATCTGGAACAGATCGGATCAATATTATGGCCAGATGAAACAAATTAAATTTCAGTCGCTAGTCAACGCCTGCCAAGCGCTTACTCATTCCCTCTCTCTCTCTCGCAAACACTTCCACGTCTGAAATATGTAGTTATACATGTAGAAATGTAGAAGCAGATGTAAAAAGCATATGCAAACAATATTGGAAACATGTATAAAAATTCCAAAAATGGTTTGACTTCATTTTTTGAAATATTCTTTTTTGCCAAAAATGTAATACGTTCCTTTTGCGAACATATAATAAATTGTATAAATATGTATGTACATATATATTGACTGAGTACCGGGTTTACAGTAGAGCCGCGGCCTTTGCCGCGGCTCACAACGTTTCCTCTCGTTTTTGTTTTGGTTTATTTTGTTTTCCATATTTTAATCCCAGGATTTTTTTCCTAGATGGGGTGGACCGTCCGGGCAGAGATTCACGTTGCCCGGATATGGCATCATTAGAACAGGGGGCTGTCAAATCCCTGAGCTCTCCGTTAACGACTGGGCTAGTTTTTATACCGGGCCCGCAGCCAGGCTGACTCTCGGCACGGGTCGAATAACACACTTAGTCTGGCCCGGTGTGAGATGAGTGTGGGGGTTTGGATGTGGGAAGGTGGTGTGTAGGGATGGGGGTTGTGTGAGCTACTTATACGAGGCGGCACCACAAGCGCATCGTCAGTGTTGCTACTTCGCGAACACCCGCTGACTGTCCGGGACTGCCTATTTCGGTGCTCTCCCTAGGAATGTCCGCTTATTTGCAGGTGACCTACCTACAAAGGTAGGTCGTTCGCTATCCGCAACCACTGCACTGAGCCATCTCACCAGCTTATCAGACTAGCTTGACTTAAGCTAAAACGGACGTTATCTATAGGACATTGATATGCAATGACTGCACCATCAAGTGGCCCAAGTGAGCAGAAGGCTGTTTCGCGCGGATCCCAGGCAAGAACGCAGACCTCCTCCCGCCCAACCGACCGAGGGGTGCTGCCGCAAAACGCCTGACTCGTTAACAGAACCGATCGCGGACATGCAGAAAAGATACATAGATGTTAGACTAGTGTTCGAGGAAAAGTATAACTAATCTGACTAAACAAACTAAGCAGTTTCTAAGTACGAGAAAGATATGAAAGTATCAGTAATTTAGGAGGGAAAAAGGAAAAATTCGGTCTACAAAGCGAAAGGAACCACGGTATATGGTTTCTAGTGTTTCTAATAGAAATCGTAAAGCTATTGCGGCTCAGCAAGGGCTTTCTACTTAACCTTTGATTAAGTTGTGCACAAAAATCACACCCGGCACTATTAGCCCAACCATAATACATTTTATTGATATCAAAGAGGTTATGACTGAACATCTTCCAAATGTTAGCGTAGCCAATATAATAGGAGTTTCCAGTATCAGAACCTTTCAAAATAAAGATATTATGCATTTCTAAATCAAGTTTCCAATCTCTCAAAAGACATGTAAAAGGTATCCGTTTACCCATAACACCATAATAAGGTTTTTTTAGACTTTGGGGACAAACATTATGGAGGAAACTCGTGTCGGGCTCTTACCCATAACAATTGGTATCAGGAACCACAGCTACATGTGGCACCCACACTATACACCTGGATCCTATCATGGGAAATAAACAACTAATCTCTGGAACTTATCTTATAAATTCACAAATAAAATTCTCCTGAACGTGAGCAAGTTCACCAATCACAATGGCATATTACAATAAAGTCCAGTCGTCTCAGCAATGTCACAAGTCAACATACCGGCACACCAGGAGAGACTCAGCCTGCCGTTCCTCCACGATTTGAGCCTCGAGAACCTGCGACATCGGTAACGTAAAAGACGAGCTGCTGTCCAAACCCATTAAAAGCAGCTGCGTCACCACAATCGTCATCCTCGCCTGTTGCGGAGGCATATGGCTAGCTAACAACAGACCCAGAAGTGCCGAGGACCGCCCTCTCTTATCTGTGGGAGGAGTTAACACGGGCTGCACTGCAGCTGGTGGGAACCGTCAAAGACCGGCCACGGAGACAAAAAGTATTCGTACATCCCACCTCAACGGCAAGCGATATTCGATCTAACGAATGCGCAGACGAAAGCCGCGCAGAGGAGAAATCCAATGCCACACACACGCGCGCCTTGTGACCAACGGACGAATGGTCACGAGGGGTTGAGTCGGCGGAGATTAGCGTTAAGATTAGGCTTACAGAAATCAAAATTTAGTCTCCAGTAGCTAACTGGTTCTCACGGACGATCGAATCTGTCACACTCACGGGCTAATCAACATTGTAAGTCCAAGATCAATAATTAAATAAATGATAGACAAAAAATGCGTACACGTCCAGTGTGACCAGCATTTTCCGTTTATGAGAATTTGATTTCTCAGTGTGACCGTGGATTTTTTTCTCACACCGTGATTTATTTGAATAAAGAAATTTCAAATTAACAAAATTGGATAGTCCTACTAGATGGGGATCAACATTTAAACAAAGCGAAAGAAATTTTAAGCCCTATTGAAACTGGGTAATATAAAACAGACGACGAATGATTTTGTATGGGACTTAATAAATTCCTTCATTACTTGTTTGTGCGTTTTTAGCAACTTTCTTTTTGGCTACACTGTTGTGTCTTGTGTTACTGTCAAACATGTTTAATTTGGTTTGTAATTTAACCATAAATCGACTTGCAAACGAGCAACTCTTGCAGATTATAGAATTTTATAATCAAAATTCATGCTCGGTTAAGAAAATGCATCGAACACTTCTTTGAGCTTAGGCGATCTTCTGAGTTAGCTTTTACGAATTTTGTGACTAAATTTGGAAAAAAATGTACATTATTTGGCTTTAAGCCACCAACACGCATACGTTGAGTGCGGACAGAGGAACGTGAATTATTTGGTGCCGTTCGCAGCAATAGGGCTCTGTCTGTCACTCCACTACTTGGAACTTTTTGGCGAATGATTAAGGTGCAAACACTTTCAAAATGCGGGTGGAGCAAGAATTGAACACGACCTACCACAATACCTAACTTTTTGTGAATGGGCGCTGGCAAAGTTGAATGAAGATCCACATTTGTATCGGAATATTGAGTTTAGAATATTGCCGTATAGGGTGTGAAGAGCAGCCAGAAACATTGCAAGAACAGCCAAAGCTTCCCCAAAAAGTTTGGTATGGAGTATGGGACGGTGGTATCATTGGACCGAACTTTTCCAAAGAAAACGAAATCAGGAACATTACTGGGAATGGCGAGCGCTACCCTGCGATGATTACAAACTTCTTTTTCCCAAAATGGAAGAGCTGAACATGCCTGATATGTGGGTTCAACAAGACAATGCCACATAGCATGCGAAACAATGACACAATTGGGAGGCAAGTTCGGTGAATACTTTATTTCACGTTTGGGGTTGTCAATTGACCGGCTATACCGGTCCGGCTTGACCGTGTAATTTAACGCCAGTACACTATTTTATGTGGGGCTATGTTAAGGTTGAAGTCTATAACAAAAAACCCACAATGGTTGTAGCTCTGGAAGCCAATATTAAAGAACGATTCGTGAGATTGTTATAACCTGCCTTTTTACCACCCTGGTCTATCGCTCCCAGCTAGCTCTCGGGGAAGTCAGGGGTGTTTTCCACCCGATAGACAAGGGATGGATTGAACAACAACAAAAATGCTAAGACAAACAATCAAAAAATCTAACGCATAAAACGGACTTGTGTTCGTTGGCACTATATCTAGCGGTGGCAGTGGATGTTTTTGCCCTTAGCGAGGTCCTCCCATGAGCGCTGCTGGTCCCTATCTTTTGGTCCCTATTCTTTTCATAATATATTGTATTGTCTTACAAATCCTAGCTAAACATTAAAAAATAAAATTGACTGATTAATTTAAAATTTATTAAATTAATTAACGATACGGAAAATACTAATAAAAAAAACTAACAAGAAAAATATTGAAAAGAATATACTAACGTTGGCAGTTGGCAGCCCCATTTGGAACAAATGTAAATATTGGACCGGCATATAGGCGGTCAACGCAATAAGTGAAAATAAGTCAATCTTAAAACTAAGAGCTCTTATTATTACGAATGTTAATTGGTGTATGTGTTTAGGAACGTGTGGGGGAAGGGTGGAAGGAGGTGTAATAGCGATCTCTCACATGCATTTTATACCCGGTAGAGTTGAAGGTTTATGGGTATATTAGATTTGTGGTGATAGTGGATGTGTGTAACGCAAAGATGGAAGCATTTCCGACCCCATAAAGTATATATATTCTTGATCAGCATCAATAGCCGAGTCGATATAGCCATGTCTGTCTGTCCATCCGTCCGTCCGTATGTTTGTCCGTCTTCATTAGCGCCTAGATCTCAAAGACTTTAAAAGCTAGAGCAACCAAATTTTGTATCCAGTCTACTGTGTTATCACACTACTACGAGTGTATTTGAAAATTTCGCCCCGCCCCCTTCCACCCATACAAAAAAACGAAAATCTGTGGCATACACTAGAAGATGCGGAAAAACTAAAAACGCAGAATTATAGAGAATGACCATTTCTATCAGAGTGTGGAGTCTGGATCAGATCGGATTATTATCATAGCCACAATGAAGAAAACCATTTCGAATGGCATCGTTCCCTCTCGCTCTCTCTCACACGGCACCCCGCCGGCTTTGCTCGTTCGTCTTTTTTGACGCCAAGTTCTCAGAGACTATAAGAGCTAGAGCAACCAAAATTTCTGTCCTCCTCCTTCTCAACAGTCCGAAACAAAGAACTTACAGTGTTTATATGTAGTTGAAGGGAATGCTTCTACAAACTTATGTTGAATAAATGCTATTATTGGTTGTTCGCAATAAATCTGGTCTAATGCAGCCTCGTATAAGTAGCTCACACACTCCCATCCTCTACACACCCCCTACTGACATCCCAACCCCCACAATCACCTCACACCGGGCTGAACTAAGGGGCATTCAACCCGTGCCGAGAGTCAGTCTGGCTGGGCACCCGGTTTAAAAACTAACCCAGTCGTTAACGGAGAGCTCAGGGACTTGGCAGGCCCCCAATTCTAATGTTGCTTTACTCAGGCAACGTGGTTCTCTACTTTTAGGGCTGACCGTTCTCTTCTCTGCATCTCGTGGGATGACAATGGCGGCTGCCCGACCTTCTGGTAAAGTTGAGGGAAATGATTTGCCATCGACCAGTGCCCAAGCCAGAAAGCACACATATGCTGAAAACAGAAGTGCAGGGCGCATACACCGTCGGTGGAATGCGAGCACAGAAGCTTGCCCATCAGCCGACTGGTTGATGACCCCTCAACTAAAGAGGCAGCGACCACAGGAGACTCTTGGACCTGCTGCAAAGTGACCCAGAGTACTGCCCAACGTCTCCTTCACGCAGATTGCCAAGGAGAGAACGCTGATTGGAGTCCTTGACAAAGGCAGCGCGGAGGGTAAGAGCCAATGGAGTGGGTGAAAGCGGTATTGGCCGACCGCTGCTTCGAGCTTCTCGAAAACGACCCTGGACCACATCCAGTCTGGAAAGACATGGGGTGGTTCCAGGGCAACATAAAGGTAATTGCCTGTGAAGACGAGAGCTTCGTAAAGCTTTACAAAGCAGTGGTGGTGCAGATCGGAGAAGTCTACGTTGGGGCAAAGATCGTCGTAGTAGACTGAAGCGAGGTTCCTAACCAAGGGCCAGAATATGGGTGCCGGCTACCTTCAAGGAGCCTGAGCGCATCCTCAAAATGTTGCAGAGGTGTATACCGACTACAGACTGGAAGGTAGTGAAGGTTGTGTCGACGCAGGGGCCGACTATTCAGGCCATGCTCGTACTCAACAAAGAGTCGCTGGTTCTTATTGAGGTAGCTCAGGGTGAGCTTAATTTCGGCTACAGCTCGGGCACCATTAGGTCGGGCTGTACAAGTCGGACTCAGCAGCCGAGGATCGTCCTTTTGAAAACATTGTCGAGCAGGATGCTGCCTCAGAGATCGAAGTACCCAACAGCGAACTGGAGCCAGCCAAGGAAAGCTGCTCATCGTTCACAGAGCTCATACTCGACTTCGAGGAAAGGCGTCGCGAGGATATTTCCAACGACTCAGACGCCGACACTGCAGTGGTGGGGAAACTTCACGATGTCTCTGAGACTCCTTCAGATAAATCTCCACCAATTTAAAATAGCATCTGCTGCCCTTACATTAGGATGCGAGCGGAGCCGACGTAGTCCTAATCCAGTAGCCTTGGGGAGTGTGGAGACAAGGTCTTTTGATTAGCGACGAAGGAGTACAAGCTCATTGTTACCAGAAAAGAAGGTAAATTCGTAACTGCATTCTAGACTGATGTTTTCCTACATGGCCTATGAGGAAAATGATCCTCCAAGTGACCTCGTTCACAAGCTAGCCAGCGAGGGCAAAAGGTCAGACACAGGCCTAATAATAGTTTGCGACGTCAGCGCTCACCACACTCAATGGGGAGGCTTGGATAAAAATTTAAGGGGTGAGTCCCTTTTCAGCTTTATCCTTAAATCTGACCCTACATTTATTACATTAAACGGATGCAAATTCTCCTTCAGCGGCAGTGCCAGTTACTTAGGATTGGTAATTGACAAGAAGCTAAACTTAACTCTGAATATTAAAGACAGGGTGAAAAACCACTATAGCTCTCTAAGTATGCAAAAAACCTATTGGCTTAAAATGGGGCATGAGCCCAAGCATAGTCCGATGGATATATCTAGCAATAGTTCGACCAATAATACTCTATGAAGTTACAGTGTGTTGGCCGGTCCTTTTAAAAAAGACGATCACTAAACAACATGGCAACACACGCACCATTCCAAATGATGCGATTCATGCCATTCTATACCTCCAGAGCCTTGCCCTTGTAGGAATAGAGCTGTAATGACAGAAATACGTCTGAGCGACACAGATTAATCGGCACCACAGCCCATAGATCATCATCAGCAGTAGAATCTCCATGAACACGGACTACTGTGTTTCAAGGGACACCCCTTTTAATGTAATCATCCCTCACAAAGACAAATGGCTAGAGGGACCTCCAGGCCCAGAAGGGGCCATAAACTCGACAATAGGGTTGGAGGAGGAATATACTCTGAACAGATAAAAATAAGGCACTCCTTCGGTCTCCCTCATCACTGTAGTGTCTTCCAAGCGGAAGTCATCAGGGAAGCACTGTACTGCCTTCAAGAACAGTAACAGCTAATCTGCAATCAAATCGCTAAATGCGATTTTCTCGAACTCGGCCACTATGCAGACTGCCGCAAATCTCTACACGAGATGGCTCAGCAATTTGTTATCAACCTTATATGAGTCCCGGGACACCAGAACATCGAAGGCAGATGAGCAGATGAGCTGGCCGGATCTGGTACTACAATCCCCCTTCTCTAAGATTAGGAGGATACTCGTACGTCTCTGTCCTCATGTTGGATTATCATAAAAGAGCAATATAAGCGAATAATAAACAAAAAGTGGCAAACAGTACGACGATGTCGAATAACTCGGAAAACATAGCCAACCATAGATAGAAAGCGCTCCTCTGAGCATTGGAAGCTCGACAGAACAAGATGTAGAGCAGTCATACGTTCCCTCCGTATGACCGGCCGGTAATGTGACCGGGATCGGGTTGCCATCGTCCAGTGCCAAAGCAAAAAAATACACATACGCCGAAAGACGCAGTGCTGGCAACATACTCCGTCAGCAAAACGCAAGTCAAATGTCCAGACCGACCGACGAGTGGCTGAAAAATGTCGAGTGGGCAACAAAGGTGCTGCCTAACTTCGGCAAAGAGGCGCCGAAGACGGCAGCCCCACAACCAAAGAAGCAGCGCTCACAGAAGACTCGTGGACCGGCACCAAAGCGCTCCACAGTGTTGCCGAATATTTCATTGGCGCAGATTGCCAAAGAAAGGACGCTGATCACCATCCTGGATAAAGACAGCGCAGAATCGAAAATTCCCAGGAACCAGTGGAAGTGGGTTGAAGCGGCACTTGTCGACCGCTGTTTCGAGCTGCTGGCGAAAGTCTGCAAAGACATGGAGTAGTATCAGGGCTGTATCAAGATAATAGCCTGCGAAGATGAGCGCTCCGTCCAGCTATATATACTATCGACGACGACTCAGACGCCGACAGTACAGGGGTGAAGAATTCTGACGATGCCCCAAAGACTCCTACAGATCAATTTCCACCACTGTAAAGCAGCATCCGCTGCCCGCTTGGATGTAAGCGGAGCAGAAGTAGTCCTAATCCAAGATCCTTGGGTAGAAGGAGACCAGGTCTGTGGAGTAGCGACCAAGAAGTACACGCGTATTGTAGCTCAAAAAGAATATCCGTACCTGCATTTTTGCAAGAAAGCACTGAAATTCCTTTCTGCTCCATAAGTTTAGCAATGGCGACAACACGGCGGCTATGGCAAAAGGTCAGACACAGGCCTAATAATAGACTACGACGTCAAGCTCACCATACTCAATGGGGGAGCTTGGACACAAATGTAAGGGGTGAGTCAATTTTCAGCTTCATCATTAACGCTAATCTAATAATCTCCAATCTGGGAAATTAACCTACATTTATAATACAAAATTGACATGAGGTAATTGACCTAACTCTAGTGTCTCACAATTTGTCAGACAAAGTAAAGGGTTGGAAAGTCGTAGAGAACCATTCCTTCTCTGACCATAGGTACATCGAGAATATACTATCCATAAAGAGCCCGAAACCCACTGACTTAGTAAATCCCAACTGATCCAACTGGCAAAAATATAGTACAGTAATGGAGGGACTACTTTCGAATCGCTAATATGCCTCCTTTGTTATTAATAACTTAATATACCTGGACCTTCATATAATGATACAGGGAATCTAGATCAGAGAAATCTGTTCCCTACACCACGACTCCACCTTCTCGACTGTGATGGTGTCTATTCAATGATCAACCAAACATCCACGTAATTGCAAAACGTGTCGGGAGTCTTCTAATGCATAGCACATATTTTTCGAACAGGATTTGAACTTTGGTGGAAAAAACATTTTTTGTTACTTTAGGACGTTGATATGCAATGACTGCACCATCAAGTGGCCCAAGCGACACCAGCCAATGGCTGTTACGCGCGGATCCCAGGCAAGAACGCAGCCCACCTCCCGCCCAACCGACCGAGGGGCGCTGCCGCATAACGCGCGACTCGTTAACTGAACCGATCGCGGACATGCAGGAAATATAGGTGTTAGACTAGTGTTCGAGGAAAAGTAGAACAAATCTAACTAAAGAAGCGAAGTAATTACTAGTTACGGGAAAGATGTAAGAGTATCAGTAATTTAAGACTAGGAAGGGAGTTAGTGGTAGATATAATATGGTAGAGGGAATTATAATCCGAGCATAGGACCCTAAATGGTTCATGCAAGGAGTTATTCGATCTACAAAGCGTAAGAAACAACGGTGTATAGTTCCTAGTGCTTCTAATAGGAATCGTGAAGTTTATGCGGCTCAACAGATCAGGGCTATCTACGTCACCCTTGATCAAGTTGTGCACAAAAATCACGCCAAGCATTTTCCTACCATTAGCTAAGGTTGGAAGGTTTATTAAGAGCAATCTATTAGAGTAAGACGGCAGTCTCACACCTGCATCCCAGCTGAGGCCGCGAAGAGCAAAAAGTAAAAAGTTTTTCTGAACTGATTCTATACGGTCCCGATGTACGTTGTACTGAGGGCACCATACACAAGAGCCGTATTCTAAAATCGGACGAACCAGAGAGGTGTAAAGAGTCTTTGTTAAATAGGGGTCGTCAAATTCCTTTGACCACCTCTTTATAAACCCAAGCACGCCCATGGCCTTATTCACCATGGTGGAAATGTGTTCTGAAAACTTTAACTGGGGATCTAATAGAACACCAAGATCATCAACCCGGGTAATTCTCTCAAGAGAACCACCACAAAGGGTGTAAGAAACCAGAAAGGCGCTGGAGCGATGAAAAGTCATTACTTTACATTTTGAAGCATTAAGGTTTAATAAATTTTCACAACACCAAGACTGAAATCTATCGAGATCGGATTGCAACCTGTATTGAAAAGAACTGTCCTTATATTGGACACAGAGCTTACCATCATCCGCATACAAAAGTACTCGAGAGTATATTAATACAGAAGGCAGGTCATTTATAAAGAGTGTCAAGAGTAAGGGGCCTAGATGGCTGCCCTGTGGTACACCCGAAGTCACCATAACTGGTGAGAACAGGGAGTTTTTGAAAAGGACTCTTTGAGACCTAGATCAAAGGTAGCTAGAGATCCATCTCAGGAGATTGGGCGGAAACCCTAGAGGTCGAGCTTTTGTGCTAGGAGGGAACAGTTTACAGAGTCGAACGATTTACTGAAATCGGTGTAAACAACATCCGTCTGCAAATTACCTTGAAAGCCTTTTATTATAAAGGAGGTAAACTCCAATAAATTTGAAGTGGTTGATCTCCGCCTTATAAATCCATGTTGAGTTGGGGATATAAGTGATCTGCATAGGTGCTGCAGGTGCGGAGTTAAAATTTTCTCAAACACTTTAGGAATAGCGGATAACTTAGATATACCTCTATAGTTCATTGCGTCAGACTTGCTACCTTTCTTATGGAGAGGAATTATAAAAGACTCCTTCCATATCGGGGGAAAGCATGAAGAAGTTATAGATAGGTTGAACAGTTTAAGCAACGGCCCACACAGAGACTCGGCACAATACCTGAGTACACAGCCGGGAACTCCGTCCGGACCCGGTGAGAACACCGGCTTTACTGTTCGTAGATCATGAAATCAACGAGCTTTCATTTAACAAAGGACTGAAAATGCCGTTCGACCTCGGTAAACCGTATGGATATGGCTGACCAGAGATAAATGTCCTGCGAATAGGTTGTTTGGAAAAAACCGGCAAAAAGATCGGCAATTGCCTGATCATTATCTGCCGACGTATTACGGAAAGATAGCGAGGATGGGTGTGCGGACGTTCTTCGCTTACTGTTTACGAAGCTGTAGAACTGTTTGGGGTCCTAAGAAAAACGTATCCTGCATCGAGATAGGTAATTCTGATAGCATTGAGCGTTAAGAACTGAAAAGTTTGACCGAGCTATTACATAATGAGAAAGAGAAGAAGGAGAGCCAACTTCTTGAAATTTTTTATAAAGTCTTGATTTTAAGTTTTTTAGACTGGATAGCTCTTTGGTAAACCAAGGGGGTTTTCTCGATCTAATCGGGCAGGAAAGTGGGACACAAGAGTTAAAAAGTTAGTCCAGTGCATCATAGAAAATGTTTGTGCCTATCGTAAGATCATTGCACAAATATAAAGCGGACCAATCAAAATCACTAATGAGGTTATTAAGCTTCGTAAACTTAGCCTTTCAGAAACAGCGGACACATTGAGGTAGTTTCCCTGACCGTTCCAATACAGATGGTCCTATGTCGAGCGACATTTCGAAAGTAGGATGGTATGCATATTCAGATTTAGTGAGCGGGGGGACTCGAGTTAACAACGCTAAGGTCGCATCCGTTACAAAGCACAGATCAAGAAATCAACCCAAGGAATTCTTAACATGAGCAGAGACAGGTCAATCAAGCCTTCAACAAAGTCATGTCGTGACATGGGCACTAGGCTATTATACTCGTTTATCGAAGACCAAACAATTCCTAGCACGTTGAAGTCACCAAGAACTATCACATGATCTTTGTCTGATAGCGAGGAAGAAACAGCGGCTAAGGCGGACAAGTGCTGCTCGTAAATTGCGATATCGGAGAAGGTGGAATATACGAGCAAGTTATGAAAACTGAGAAAGCGGGAAGAATCAGTTTTACACACAGGAATTCCAGTTCCTGATGAATTTGGACTGTGAAAAGTTCCGATGTGAAGTTTGAGTCCACAGCAATTAGAACCCCTCCTGCACGTCGAGCTTCGGAACTAAGAATGTCCGGCTTTAACCAGGTCTCGTTAAACACAATAACGTGGAATGCAAATGCGACACTATCCTGGAAAAGAATGCTGAGCTTACTACGCAAGCCTCGAACATTCTGATAGGTCATTCTGATAGGTCATTCTGATAGGTCACTACTCACTAATAAGAGAGAATTTAATAGTTTTTTCGACGGGTGGAGGTAGAGCGGGAAGATGAAGCTGGCGCATTGGTCTGATTTGTTGGCAGAGGGTTTGGGGGCCTAGTCTTCTTCTTTGCCTTAAGCTCCTTCACCACCAAATGCTCCGGGACGTCTATTCACTGGTGGTGCATGCTCTCCGACGCGATAAATTCGGCTACCGAATTTTCATCACCAACAACTTTGGAGTAGTGAACGAAATCAACTTCTGCACTATTGGGGTGGTCGGAGTCAGCTTTTCAGCATCGGCTGGCTGAGGGGCAGTTGCCACATGCAGATCCCGCGGAGTGACCTTTTTGCGCCTGGGAGACTCAGTCAGTAGTTGTAAACCACGAAACTGAGATTCCATGGCTAGGAGCCGATTGTATTGCTGTTTGAAGCGCACGGTCAGCTCCCTAAAGCCCTTCCGGGTCTGCCTCATAAATACTGCCATTTCCTTCTCAACCAGACGGCATGCCTCACAGCTATAATGCAGGCCATTCCTTTTGGCCATCACCCACGAGACCGGAAAACCCGGCGCATTAAGCGTGCACTACGCTATCGCAGAGCAAGCAGGGGATACTCGGCTGGTCATGGGTGATCTGCTTCTTGCAGGTATTTTTGCTACAGACCACAGACAATTCCATACTAAAATATAAAAAATTGTTTTTTTCCTTCAAAAAAACTGATATCAGACCAGTGTGCCAGATAAACGCCAAAAGAGGAATCAGTAAGAATTAGAGCGGTAACAGCAGCTACAATTGAGAGAGAGAGAGAGAGCGCTGCACTACACAGAAAATATCGAGAGCGAGAGAAGAAGAACAGTTATTCAAGTGTGTGTAACACTACTCGACAAAATTCAACTTTTTTTTCCGCTTTGACCAAAAATGACTTTTTCTGATTTGGAGATTTACAATTTTTTAAAGAATTATGGTTCTTTTTATAGTTTAGTTTTTTCTAAGAATTTTTAAAAAATGTGTTTTTGTCATAGGTAGTGCTTCTATTTTTCACATAACTTAAGTTTCCTACAACTGGTTGTATTTCACTTTGCAGTTAAAAAAAGCTGACAAATGCAGCTATAAATCCGACTCAGACACTTTGTAGCTGCAACTTAACGTCTGAAAAATACTAAGATTCCAAATTGAAATTTCATTATTTTTTTCGGTATTTTTCCCCGAAATTTTGACTTTGAAAGCTCAGGAAAAGTCGAAAAAAAATATTTGAATGCCTTGATTTTTGGTTTTAGATAGACACATTAATTAGGCGTCGTTTAAGGTATCGCTTATAAGAATATAAAAATAAACGGCTTAGTTATAACCGTTTGACCAAAACTTCATATCGTGAATTGGATCAACGTTGTGCAATTGTTTTGAATACAAGACGAAAAAGTATTCGTGAACTACAAAGGTTTTTCCATCAGCATAACGCATTAGTTCAATTGTTCAAAATATGACCAGCAAAGAAGAAAAAATCGTTTTTACCGAAAAGTTCCAAGAACAGTATAAGGAAATCTACGTATACGTCTCGTATAAGATGGCCCAAAAGTATTGGCGAAGAGTGGGCTCCAAGCTGTATATGCAAAACGTGCAAACTGAATTTAACAGCATTTAATAAAGAGGAAAAATAAGTCACCCTAAATCAGAAGCTATGAAGTGTACAAAAAATATTAAGCATTACTTTTATGGAACGACGGTATCAAGGTGTTTGGAATGAGAATGTGTTGGGCGACTATGTGTGGACTCTCATAAGAGAATCTGACTTAAATGACAAAAGAAGACAGACAAATCATTTTAAAAATAGTAACAAGCAATAACAATAAAAATATTTAAGTATCATAACACTTAAGTATTTTTCGGTATTTTTTTAGATAAAATGAGATTTGGGTCGTAATTAATGTGCCTATCTAAAACCAAAAATCAAGGCATTCAATATTTTTTTTTCGACTTTTCCTGAGCTTTTAAAGTCAAAATTTCGGGGAAAAAATACCGAAAAAAATGATTAAATTTCAATTTGGAGGCTTAATATCTTCCAGACGTTAAGTTGCAGCTACAACGTGTCTGAGTCGGATTTATAGCTGCATTTATCAGCTTTTTTAACTGCAAAGTTAAATACAACCAGTTGTAGGAAACTTAAGTTATGTGAAAAATAGAAGCACTATTTATGACAAAAAATACCAGATTTTTTAAAAATTCTTTAAAAAAAACTTCTCTATGAAAAAAAAAACCATAATTCTTTAAAAAAATGTACGTTAAGTTGCAGCTACAACGTGTCTGAGTCGGATTTATAGCTGCATTTGTCAGCTTTTTATACCCGGTACTCGAAGAGTATAGGGGTATATTAGATTTGTGCGGATAACGGTGGTGTGTAACGCACAGAAGGAAGCGTTTCCGACCCCATAAAGTATATATATTCTTGATCAGCATCAATAGCCGAGTCGATATAGCTATGTCTGTCTGTCCGTCCGTCCGTCCGTCTGTCCGTCTGTCCGTCTTCATTTGCGCCTATATCTCAGAGACCATTTAAGATAAAGCAACCAAGTTTTGTATCCAGTCTCTTGTGTGATCACACTACTCCAAATGTGTTGCAAAATTTCGCCCCGCCCCTTTCCGCCCGCACAAAGGACGAAAGTCTGTGGCGTACACAATGTTGAAGATACGAGAAAATTAAAAACGCAGAATCATAGAGAATGACCATTTCTATCACAGTGTTGAATCTGGATCAGATCGGATCATTATTATAGCTACAATGAAGAAATCCATTTCGAAAGTCATCATTCCCTCTCGCTCTCTCTCACACGCGACCCCATCTGCTTTGCCCATTCGTATTTTTTGACGCCTAGTTCTCAGAGACTATAAGAGCTAGAGCAACCAAACTTTCTATCCAAGCTCCTGTGATACCGAACCAGCACGAGTTTGTTTTAAAATTTTGCCACGCCCCCTTGCGCCCCCACAAAAGACGAAAATCTGTGGAATCCACAATTTTTAAGATAAATGAAAACCAAAAACGCAGAATCATGAAAAATTATCATATCTACCAGATTACCGAATCTGGATCAGATCGGATCAATATTATGGCCAGAAGAAACAAATTAAATTTCAGTGGCTACGCAACGCCTGCCAAGCGCTGACTCATGCCCCCTCCTCTCTCTCTCTCTGTCCTAAACACTTGTACGTCTCAAATATGTAGTTATACCTGTCATGTAGAAATGTAGGCGCAGATATACAAAGCATATGTAAACAAAAATGGAAACAAGTATAAAAATTCCAAAAAAATTTTTAATTTTAAATATTATTTTCGTCCTTTTTGAGAACATATAATAAATTACATAAATCGTAGGCTCATAAATGTATGTATGTATATACTGACTAAGTACCGGGTATAAGGTAGAGCCGCGGCCTTTGCCGCGGCTCACAACGTTCCCTCTCGTTTTAATTGCAAAGTTCAATACAACCAGTTGTAGGAAACTTAAGTTATGTAAAAAATAGAAGCACTACCTATGACAAATAATACCAGATTTTTTAAAACTTCTTTAAAAAAAAACTAATCTATGAAAAAAAAAACGTTCTTTAAAAATTTTTAAACATCCAAATCTATCAGAAAAAGTCAATTTTGGAGACAGCGGAAAAGTCGTGTCGACTAGTGTATTTAAACAAACATTTTTTTATAAAATATATTCGATCAAAAATTAAATACAAAATTATTCTGACATTTTTGTGAAATTTATCATTCAACAATAAAAACATTTATTTTATATAAGCAAATATGCACCGGAACTTTGACAATGTTTTGTAAAGCTGTTAGGAATAAAAGAACCATATATTTGTACAATATATATACTATGTACATTTGAAAACATTTAATTCATGAATAAGTTTATTTCAGTTTATTCGTCATATCTTTATTCGTTCAGAAGTTATTAATTTAGCAAGCCGAAATGTTCCACTGTGCGCTGTTTGACCAGATTCGGTCACCTGAAGGTGCCATTCATTGGTGACGTCATTACCGCGCAGGCCAAGAGGCACAGCATCCAATTGCTGTCATATCCCAATGTCCTGGCTAGAGGGCTAGCTAGGGCCGTACGCAGGAGTCGCTTGTCTAGGATACACCCGTTAGACCTGGCCCAAAGGCGATTTTGAGGTCCACTACATATCGAAGGGATAATTCTTTCCATATTTTTCATTATAACCAAAACACAAAACAACACAAAACTTTTAAATTCTTCACTGAAAATTTATGTAAGATGAAATTTTTTATCATTACACGAACTACCTAGCAGCTCACACACATTTTTTCAAAATCTCTTCTTTACAAATAGCAATAATTGTTAAAGAAAGTAGGAAAAAGTTTATTGTATTTATTGTGATAGCTTTAAATTTAATACATAAATGTAAATATATCACTAATAATAACAAAAACGAGGGGGAACGTTGTGAGCCGCGGCTCTACTTTATACCCGGTACTCAGTTAATATATGCATACATACATATATGAGCTTACGATTTATACAATTTATTATATGTTCGCAAAAGGAACGAATTAAATTTTGGGCAAAAAATATTTAAAATAAAAAAAAACGCAGTCAAACCATTTTTGGAATTTTGATACATGTTTCCATTTCTGTTTAAATATGCTTTCTACATCTGCTTCTACATGTATATGTATAACTACATATTTGAGACGTACAAGTGTTTGCGAGAGAGAGAGGAATGGAGTAAGCGCTTGGCAGGCGTTGCGTAGCGACTGAAATTTAATTTGTTACTTCTGTCCATAACAATGATTCGACCTGATCCAGATTCGGCAATCTGTTAGACACGGTCATTTTCCATGATTCTGCGTTTTTCGTTTTCTCGTACCTTAAAAATTGTGGATTCCACAGATTTTCGTCCTTTGTGGGGGCGGACAGCAACGTAAACGGGATCCACGAATTTGTATCGATAGTATCGATATTCACATGAATGTGGATTGTGAGAACAGCTGATAGGGGTGCCAGTAAAATATATGTGCCTATTTTTACTGAAGTCAAAGTGAAAGGTGGGGGTAAAATTTGTGCGCAAAACCAAAAAGAGATATGCAAATGTTTAAAGTGAGGAGAGGATTGCTTTAACAAAAGCAATTAAGGCAATATCATGTCTTTAGCGGATCACTGAAAATGAGCATTTTGATAATTTTGACATTTTGGCGCCTCCAACTGTGCTGTACTTCGTCTTATAACCATATGTGCCGCTACCAACACAATCACTTCATCGTCAGAATTACTTTCACTCCTTTTTTAATTTTAGTTTAATTTTCAAAATTGGCGCTGTTTACAAAACACAGCTGATTCATGAGAGTGGCAAATCACTTTTTAGGTTCTTGATCACATTACATTAGCTGAGTTCCACATATCCGAAATAATGAGCAGTTTGCTTTCAGTAAAATTTCGCGGTGCTGGATACCAGCCTTAATTGAACTATCACAATTGGCGCCATTTACAAAAAACAGCTGATTCATGAGAGTGGCAAATCACTTTTTAGGCTCTTGGTCACACTATTTTAATTGAGATCCACACATCCGAAATAATGTACAGTTTGCTTTCAGTAAAATTTCGCGGTGCTGGATACCAGCCTTAAAAAGAGACACATTCTTTTTGTTTAATTTAAAAAGGATATCAATCACTCGGGCTTTTACTATAGGTTGGTTGTACCAAAACGTTGTATTTGTCCGTGTTCTAATAATATATTATAAAAGTATTACATTTTTTCAAAGGTCATTTCTTGGAAAGTTATTTCAAGTTCGTGGATGTCTATAAAACGAGAATTAGAGTCCATCAGTCTACGTCAAAATGTCGTAGAACCATTAATTGTGATTTAAATGTAAATTGTCTAATTACTGCAAATTACTATTTTGCAGGTGACTTCTAGTTTTCAAACGTGGAGCTGTTTGTTGTATGTCGTAAGGAGAAACTCCAACCAAGATAATTAAATTCTTGATATTTTAATATTTCTTAATTTTTTAAAATATGTTTGATATTTAAAGAGCCAAAGTAAATTTTTTTGTCCGGATTTGAGTGTCAAATGGAAAAAATCCAACCAGAACCAAAAATATTTTGAAAAAAAAGCAGTCTTGTTGGTTAATGAGAACAACAAAATTTAACTAAGCAAATTAAATAGAAAGAACCCCCTATACTCATCGCACACCGGATCGGACTGAATGTGTTATTCGACCCTTGCTGAGAATCTGCTTGGCTGGTTTGTTCCATGCATAATTGGTCCTGGCAGCACTTTCATTAAATAAAACCAAGGCGCGGAGATTCCTAGCTGGGACGTTAAAATCGATCAGGCTCATTAGGAATGGGCTGTCAACACTACCAATTATTATTTATGTAAGGAACAGCAGGTTCGAGTTACCACTTTAGCACCTACCCTCACCCTTCCACCTCCGAAACCCCTACGAGTTAAGTAGAGGCTACAGTGTAGAGACCACCAACAAAAAAACTCACACCACCAACTCACATCCGCTCTAATTGCAACAGCAGCCATAAATCCCTCCGTCAGCAGATTCTCGGCCACTTGTAAATATAAGATTCAGCATACTTAACAAAGATTGAACCCAAAAGCTAGAATAAAGAATCAGAATGTAATTAAAAACTAAACCACACGGACGTGTACTATATTCGTATAATCTATATCGATATTGGCTGCAACCACGTCTTACCTCCCACATATAACTACCGCCTATGTCCAAGGGTGCAGGTATGCAGTGCAATGTACATTTTTAGGAAGTTTTTCTGGAGTTGCTTAATTCTATAAAGATGCACAGTGCCTGACGGGTTCCAAATAAAGGAAGCATATTCTAACCTTGAGCGTACAAGCGCAGAATACACTGACAGTCTTGAGTACGGGAAACAGGAATTTACAATCAAAAAGAACCCCCATATCCATAATCTCGTTAATTTAACTGATTACACTAGTCGACACGACTTTTCCGCTGTCTCCAAAAATGACTTTTTCTGATAGATTTGGATGTTTAAAAATTTTGAAGAATGTTTTTTTTTTTCATGGAGTAGTTTTTTTCTAAAGAATTTTTAAAAATCTGGTATTTTTTGTCATAGGTAGTGCTTCTATTTTTCACATAACTCACATATCATACAACTGGTTGTACTGAACTTTGCAGTTGAAAAAAGCTGATAAATGCAGCTATAAATCCGACTCAGACACTTTGTAGCAGAAACTTAACGTCTGGCAGATATTAAGCTTCCAAATTGAAATTTCATAATTTTTTTCGGTATTTTTTACCCGAAATTTTGACTTTGAAACTTCAGGAAAAATCAAAAAAAAATAAATGAATGCCTTGATTTTTGGTTTTAGATAGACACATTAATTACGCGTCGTTTAAGGTATCGTTTATAAAAATATAAAATCAAACGGCTAAGTTATAACCGTTTGACCAAAACGACCCAAAATGACTTTTACCTGAAAAAATACCGTCCGGTACGTTTTTGGTCCAATTTCAATCGATAGTATTTTTTTTAAACACACTTCGTGTCCGTCTGTCGACGTTAAAACATCTTAAAACTTAAAAAAAAAGACTTTGTTGTATCTGGTCATTACAAGTTATTTTCCTTGCGACCATTCAAATACAAAAAAAAAATTCATTTGACAGCCTATGTTAACAATATTAAGATACAAATTATATTATATTTTAACAAAAAAAATTACTTCAAGTAAATCATGTCAGGTGTAGTTAGGTATAGCAAATATAACTTATGCATAGATAATTTATTTATTTGAAGATCCACATTTTTTTGTTGAGGAATATCCGCATATCCACATTTTTTGGTTTTAGCGATGGCCAAACATTCGCTCCGACTCAGTCAAAGTAGCCGGAATCCTTAAAATTATTTTTGCAATTTATTTTAATGAGGAATTGGTTTCAGCGCACTAAAATAAATAATATAAACATAATTTATATAAATTTAGAGAGGTATAATTTATGTGTATAAATACGTAAGTATTTGGCTTAGCTCAGTTAACGAATCGACCCGATCTGTGCATCCCATGTTGGCTGTACTGAGCCAAATTTTCTTGGGCCATTAATTCATTTTGCAATGTTTTGAGCCCATTATTGGCGTTAAGTGGGGATTGAAAACCTTGTTTTTTAAATCTGCGGTCAAGCAACGTCCCAATTATTTGCAAACTAAGCTCTTCATAAGATATGAGATGAACTTCGATAACCTCTGAAGTTTTCATATTTGATTTCACGCTATCCAAGTTATGAAGCAACACACACACAATTGGTATAACCAGCGATATTGTAATTGAGACACTTGACGAGATCTGACGAGTAGCACTTTCAAACGGTTCGAGTAGCAAGGTTAAATCTTTTAACAAAGTGATTTTATCAGCTGTTAATGGTGGTGGTGCTTTGGAAGTGGTAAGCAACACTTTTACTATAGCATCGTTTGTTCAAATTATTTTCTATATCATATAAAATGCTCTGTTCCACCTTGTGGACACTTCTTTTTCAAGCTGAACTTTTTTTTCGGTTTGTTGCTCTTCTTTTTACTTGCTAAGTGCAATTGGACTATACTTAAAATCCAATTGCACTTTCCGAAAAAATTTTTAAAGCATTCGAGCGCTAGACAGTCGTGCACAACCAAATTTAATGTGTGTGCAAAGCACGGTAGGCGGTATTTTTGCAACAATTCGCAAGCAATTCATGGAACTTGCATTATCAGTTGAAATGGTTGGCCACTAATCAAAGACCAAATGAAGGGATGCAGCTATGTTTTGAGCTAACTGATTTTAATTATCAAGTAATGGTTTTGTGGCCTGCTGCTGTGCGCACACAAAATCCTTCGTAATAAAGTGGAATGTAACCGTAATATATGCTTTTTTAGCCAGAGCTCGCAAATGACAGTTGATAGTTTTTTCTTATATGCTCAGCTTCGTAACATAACCGAAAAGATTTTGCAGACACAATCTCGCTCTGAGCGGCTCTCTTTGTTTTGCTTTGAACCGATTTTGGTCAAACGCTTTGCATTGACTCATTCGTGTGACGCTCTCAAATGAGTGTCGCGTAAAGAGTAATACGATTTTTGCTCACATATAGACTCTCAGCAAAAGACAATTTGACTAAAAAACTCAACAGAAATGATCTTTGCCTTCGTGTGCATGTAAATACATACATACATACAAACAAATAAATGTAAATGAGAACGCAACAATCGCGTGTGTTCACCCATACATATGCAAAAGACAATTTTCTTAATTTAACTCAAGCAAACGATCAGTGTTTGACTTGAGCGAAATGAAATCAGGGTAAATGTTAAATACATGGACTACCTCTCAGAATTTAACGAAATTTGTGGCGGTCGCTTCTAGTTTTTTTTTTAAAATATTTAAAGTTTAGAGTTTTTCAGGCAAAAAATGGCATGTTGTTGTTGGTTTTTTCTGTTTATTTGTGCTGCGAAGTTAGCTATAAAATAGCTAGTTTGAAATTAAAGCTATATTTCATTTTACACATAATAAAATAGCTACAAAGTAGCTGTAAACTAGCTATAAAGTAGGATAACTGGCCACAATGAATGCGAGTCGTCTCAACACTATGGCGAGATATTGTAACGGTCAATGGGATTGGCGCTTGGTAATTTATACGATCCAAGCAAGGTGTCCGTCATGAATAATGATGTTCATTTCGAAGAGGTAAATAATGAGCAATATCACTTACAACTAAAAAAGTAAAAGTCGCGCGATTTTTTTTTTTTTTAATTTTTCGCCTGCGGCGCTACTTTTTCATTAATATAATACAGCACAACTACTTTTATACATTCATATGTATCTCCCACAGGATTCTGAAGCCGAGGAATAAACCCACCAATTACCGTTGCAATGGCCACAGCGTCGAGACGACCCTTTAGTTTATTTTAGTTTAGCTATAGGCCAGTATGGCTACTTTATAGCTATTTTAGACATTTTTGAAATAAAATATAGCTTTAACTGAAAACTATAAAAGCTATAAAATAGCTAACTTCGCAGTTCAAATAAACAGAAAAAACCAACAACAACATGCCATTTTTGGCCTGAAAAACTCTAAACTTTAAATATTTAAAAAAAAAACTAGAAGCGACCGCCACAAAATTTTTTTACCAAAATTCATGATAAATCGGGGTCTATCCAGGAAAAAAATTTCGTTAAATTCTGAGAGGTAGTCCATGTATTTAACATTTACCGCAATAATTATGCACTTACCCTCGACACTTACACTTCGCTCATATTTGTCAATATTTTTAAAATTTAATGCCACCAACACCAATTAGACGCGTCTGTTTGTTCACAATAAATATCCAAAAGTGATGTCAAAAAAAATGTGTTTTTCTAACTATCGTTTACCATCGTTTGCTATCGAAGTCAAAACATCGATAGTGTCAATCTGACACAAAAATTCGATGTATCGATAGCGTAGTGAGTTGTCGACCCAGCTCTACTGGAAATTTTATTCATATGCGCCTGATAAAGCTTCAAGTCACTTCCAAGGGGTATATAGGAAGCAACTATCAACGTCTTCCCGGACGAGTCAGACACCTCGACTGCCAACTGATCTAGAAGAGAGTCCTCGTTCGAAAGTCCAACTTTTGTGCAGCAAAAAGTACTGCGGACAGCCACGATAACACCTCCACCTCTCTCGCACTGCATCCTGCTGAAGCGGCTGCTTCTGCAGTAGTTGCTGGTAATAAAGTTGAAAACTGCGGTGAAAGGTGTAAAGACCCAACGGAGCTTTACAAGCGCGCAACGATATTCGACTAGGTCTACATCACGTAGGTAATATTCAAAACATAAGCACCGCCACTGGAAGTAGACCCACCTATGATTTTTATATTACATTATTATTATTATTTTCCACATTATTATTCGCCACTGAAGGCCCCTATATCGTTTCTTTAGTATCCATTTAGTTTAAAGGTAGTAATAAGTTATATTTCAAATACACCTGCCAACGAAGGCGCAAAAATTAGATTATCGATAGATAAAAGACGGGGGCGGTCGCACTGATCACTATCGATTGGAAGAAAAAGATCGAAAGCGGGGGCGAGAAAGCACCCACGCGACACGAGGAATGACACTCGAAGGCAGACCAAGATGAAATGTGCTCGCAAGCGACAAAAAAACTCCGGCCTCCGCAGATTCACACGTGCTTCGACTAGACTCAGCTTAACTTATACAACGCACCATCGTCTACCACGGTCTAAGAGTTATCCGAGTATCTTATAAGCGGATTGAATCTGTCGCGCCGCCCAATATCTATGGCTATACGGTCACTATTGTTGGTAGCCAGCAGATCCCACATTTCCCCAACAGCGTCGATCTATCCAAGTAAGTCAAGTGTTTCTCGTGGTGCAGCTAGGGAAAAAATTGATGGCTTATGTTTAATAAAAATTCTGAAAAAAATTACAAATATTGGAAATTTTTTTATTTCTTCATATACATATACATATACACATTACACGTTATACTCAAACCTCCCCACTTGAAATAACGTAGTCCAACGAACTGTCACGATACAGCATGGTTCCGTGGTATCCCCAGTAGTTAGTGACTGTCGCGACAACGCATGGCCCCGTAGATTCCCCCGTCTCCTCGAAGGCCACGGCGAAGTCCCGTCACGCTAACCTTCGATCTCATACGAGCCCTGTGACCACGCCTCATGATCGACCCTCCCGGCCATGGTACAGTTACACTTCTGCCAAAGGTCTGCTTATCAACTACTTGTAGACGACCCTGGAGCTGAGCTGAGCTTACCCCAGCCTGAAATAGGTCCCTTACAAGTGGCGCCCGAGCAGGGACCTTAGGGAGACAGCATTCAAGGGGAAAGTAACAGTCACAAACCACGTGCTTAAAGTACAGTCAGAGCTGCAGCTAGACACACACATACATACGCCCACGCCCTCAGAAGCTCACCCCGCTGACCAGAAAATTACACGTGCAGACACACCCACACTCTCCCCCATATCGTGATCGAGACAGTGCCGGTCTTGACAAACAGTCCCACCCCAAATACAGTGCCGGGCCGAAAAGTTGTCGTAGCGCAAATACAGCGGCGTTCTTGACAAACAGTCCAGTTGAAAACCATCGCGACGCAGACACAGTGCCAGTGCAACACAGAGGGCAAGGCTAACGCCCCTACAAAAAAAACCCTCAAGTGCAGTGCTTAAAGAAAAAAACTAGTCGACGCCAAAAAAGGCGGAAAAAAAACATAGCCAAGACAGTGAAAAATAAAAACCCAGCGAACCAACTTTAGTTAGCCAGAGTTACAATTATGCTCCGCTCACAGTTTCCCACGAACTCGAGCTTCTACTCCCCGTCATAGACCAAAGCGCTGACCACGATCAGAGTGATTATTACACCGCAGAATAAGTACAAAATCCTAGGGAGGGTACTGGTTGGATATACCAAAGCCGTCCAGACGAACTCGAAGGATTCGCAGACGAGTTCGGATTCGACAAAGAAGGCACAGTCGACGACCTGAGGAAGACCTTCGCTACATTCATCGAAGGA
Source organism: Drosophila algonquin (assembly GCA_035041765.1). Lineage (NCBI taxonomy): Eukaryota > Metazoa > Arthropoda > Insecta > Diptera > Drosophilidae > Drosophila > Drosophila algonquin. Next base: position 54,524 of record JAWNKY010003032.1, read on the forward strand.
AAACTCGAACCTGCGATTTGAACTCGCCTAGCGAAACTCGAAGGTAGTACTCTAGATCCGCGGGGCGTTCCAAATCGCCAGCCTGCCGCCAAAGCCCCGTCGGAGAAGAGAAAAATCGTAGATCAAGAACTCGGCCTGCAGGTCCTCCCCGCCACAACAGTCAATTGTTGTCCTGACGTCCGAGGGCAATATTCAAATGCCCAGGTCATCTGAGTCCAGTCCGGTGTCTACGAGGAAAGCCTTTCCTCCGATAGATACAACGCAAGGACAGCTTAAGGCTGGAGCTCAAGCAAGCACATCATCCCTCCGCACCTTCCAAGTGGCGGATAGGATCCGACACTGGGGTATCCAGTTCAACGGCCACGATGACCCACTAACTTTCGTAAAACTACTCGAACTACTCTGTCTTACGGTGTCGAAGCTAATCATCTCACGCGAGCCATGTCGAACTTCTCACCGAACGAGCTAGCCGTTGGTTCCGGACTAGCCGGCTCCAAAGCACCTCGTGGGCTGATTTTCGTCGAAAATTCCTGACTTTCTTTCTTCCACCGCGATATTTTGAACAATTGGAGGATAAGATCAGGGCACGCAAGCAATCGGTGGTCGAATTATTCAAGGACTTCGTCATTGAAATCTGGCTGCTTATGCACCACGCTGGGTATGACGCGACCCAAGAACTCAAACGTATCTACGACAACGCTTTACCCAGTTACCAATTGTATGTGAGGAGACATGAACTCCAAAGTCTGGCCCAGCTCACGCAACTGGCCGTAGAGTTGGATAGCATTAAGGAACAAAATGACTCAGGAGGCTGGCACTCATCCGTAACCAATTCCCCTCGGAGGATACCCCGACGCGATCGCCTTGACCTGACCCCCGAATACAAGCAACAGGAATCTCACCAGATTCAAAATCCGTTTCGCCAAACGTCCAACAATCGGATGGAACCCACGAGCGAGCTCGGCTCGGCCCAGACTAGTACACCCGTTGGAGAGGTGTCAAACAAGATGATCCAGCACCAAGTACCGCCCGTCGCCCAGTCCTATCTTATTCTGTTGGGAATGTGGCAAGCGCAACGTAAGGGCCATCCTGTACTGTTGACGAGAAGCCTCGGGAAACTAGTCGCGTCCTCGACTGAGACGGGATCAGCCGAGAACGACGCCAAAGAGTACCCCATATCTAAAAGACACTTGCACGCGCACGACGGCCGGATAATGGCGAAGGTGACAATCGGAGGACGAAACTCGGAATCTACTTATGACACGGGAGTGACCCGAAGTTTCGTCAGTCAAGACCTGGCCCGACGTTTGATCACCGGCACGAATGTACACGAGGCAGCGAAGCAGATACGACTAGCGGACGGGTCAGTAAGGGGGATTACTCAAGTCTTACTTACGTCCACCTAACTGCATATACGCATGATACGAATACCCCTCTTAATACCGCCAAACATGGTCGAAAGCGTGATCATAGGAATTGACTTCTTGTGTGCCATAGAAACCACGATTCAATGCGGTACTACGCGTCTACATCTACTAGGTCGCTGCATCAACATCGACAAACCAGTGGTCACCACCATCCTTCAAACCCACGGACCCCGGAACGAGAATCTAAAACAAGCAACAGAGACCACGGCTACGACATCACCCACCAAGAACAGGAACAAGAGACCAGAGGGACCCCAACTTTGTAACCACAGCCGAGCCAGGGGACACGGACGCCTTTGGGATGGCATCGTGGTACCGCGTGTCCCAAACTTCGCCGCCGTAGTCCAGCTCATGTCCCAACTTTTGAAGGGACGTGCGTGCACATGGACCCCGGAGCAACAAGAGGCTTTCGACAACCTAAAAGTACTCCTAATCACTGTCCATGTCCTCGCTTGCCCAGACTTCGGTGCTAAGTTTTCACTACAAACCGATGCGAGCAACCTCGGAATAGGCGCCGTCCTTACTTAAGACATCGAAGGCAAGAAACGAGTCATCGCATATGGCAATCGGCTCCTCAATCACGCCAAGGAAAATTACTCCACCACGGATAAATAATGTCTAGCCGTGATATGGGCAATTAGAAGACTCCGCTCTTACCTCGAAGGCAACCCATTCAACGTCATCACCGACCACCTAGCGTTAAAGTGGTTAAAAACCCTCGAAAGTCCCTAAGGGAGAGTGGCAAGATGGGCACTCAAACTACAACAGCACCACAAGTGGACGTTACAGTTCACTACGCCGCACCGGCAATGGATAATATATATAAGCCATCACAAGTTAAGATTTCTATTTGTATAAATATAAGACATGTCTTCTTTACCATACAATACACGAATAATGTTCAACCCACACACTTTTCTTCCGCCTTTCGGCCACGTGACTATCCCTCTTACACCCCTCCATAGCTCCCCCACCTCTCCTCAATTTTAACTCGAAACTTTCCCCTCCCACTAAGGTTCGATGCGATGATTTTCTTTTCAACAAAAGAAATTGACCATCGATGCAGCGTCAGCACATATCCCCCACCCATAGTGTTAAGCTAGCAAGCTTGATCTGTGTATTCTAGGTGTCGAGCGTTCAAGCGACGCTCAAGACACTTACTCGGGAACCCGGCCGCGAGATAGACGTTGCTCCGCGC